>VZUI01042646.1:0-86540 GCA_013401135.1 Cettia cetti
TTAATCGCTGTCTTCCTGCTTGGCATTCTACAATTCAAAGCATGCTTTCAACTCTATTTCATTTACAGGTTTTATACTTTCAGAATCTTTTGCTAGGAAATCATATCTGTAAGGCCTTCCTGCCTCATCCTCCCCAACATCTCACTTCTAGGGACTTTGTTTTTTCCTTCCTTAATGTTCTTCCATTCCTGCAGAGGCACAGGTACAGCACTGTCCAGTGCAAAGACCATTGTACTGGGGAAATAGAAGGCTTTTTCCCCTTAAAAGGTTTTTTGCCTCTGATCACTTTCTGAGGGTATCATGTTGCTGCAGAAACACTATCAGTAGTAACTGCAGCGCCTGCTCTTGGTGCCTGGGCTCAGTGGGAAGGAGTTTGGGGCATATTTGTTTCACTGCTAGTTTGTTAGATGCTTGATATCAACTTCATGGCATTGATTTAATCTCTCTGGTGGCCAGTTGTATGACCCAAAAGAGTGGCATGAAGCTCTGTCAGGACAGATTTAGTTTAGATACTAGAATAAGGTTCTTCACCCACAGGGTGGTTGGAATAGGCTCCTCAGGGAAGTGGACACAGCTCCAGTCTGACAGAGTTCAAGATGCATTTGAACAGTGCTCACACACACGGTTCTTGGGGTTGCCCTGTGCAGTGCCAGGAGTAGGACTTTGTTGATCCGTGTGGGTCCTTTCCAGCTCTGGATATTCTATGATGATTTTATTACTTATATGTGTCTGTGTAAAAGCTCTGTTTAGACACAGATGTTTTATCATGACCTGTATTTATGAAAACCTATTTTCTGCTTCCATATGCCTGAAAACACAAAGATAATATCAATAAATTTTGGAGGTGATTTCTATGCCAGAGATCTCACTTGTGTTCCTCCCTCTCATCTATGTAAATCTGTGTGCAATATGAGGTTAGGGTAAATGAGATAGAAATAAGCCTTTTGGGGTCACATTTGTGTTTATCCAGGGTCAACAAGGAATGCTCATGTAGTCACAACAGGCACTGCTTCTTCACGCAGTATCCACAGGTCATCAGCATCAAAAATGCAAATAATTTCAAAGTACCCACAAATAATTATGTCTCTGGATGTCACGTTTATGGGTAAATAGCTTCTCTACCACCCTAGTGCAATTTTAACTTTTCTAAGAGAGACAACATCAGGGATAGTGTTGATACTAAAATATACCATTGCTCATTTCAGTTTCAGTTTTGAAGTGACAGAGAGAGACCTCCAACTTCTGAGCTGAAATAGATTTAGTTTCATCACCATATCTAAATGCAAAGTATTTTCATAGAAATTTAAATTACATAGTTTTGAAAGATTCTTTTATCATTAAGGCTTTTCACATCTTTATTTTGCTGTTTCTAAAGTAACAGAAATGTCATGAGTGTGGTAGTTCGGAGCTGGATATTGCAATAAAACAATGGCATCTGAAACTCATTTGAATAAAATATTCAGAAGTTTCCTAGTGTCTGAGGAGTATTCTAAAAGTTTTGATAGAGAGAATGAGACAGAAATTAATGGGCAACATAGAAATATGCTGAGATTAAAAACTGGATGGAGGAAAAATTTGCAGTAGGGTGAAACAGGTTAGATCAATCTTCCATTGTTTTGAAAAACAAATCTCATAGTTTAGAAGGTAAGAAGACTTTAGGAGAAGAGTGATTTTGTTGTATTCCCAATACATTTTATAGTTTTTCTGTGCAGGCATGCATCATGAGGGTCAGGGACATGATTACAGGAGTACTTGTGGTGTAGCCAGGATGTAGCATTTGTGAAATTAAGAAAAGGAAATCTAGCCCAGTTACAGTAAAATATTACTCATACCAGACTCTGCTTTCAGTTGTAAAGCTTCAGACTGTCCTTTTGCTGTTAACTGCCTTCCTGTCATAGTACTTCCAAAAATATTTTGATAAGATTTCCAGATGTTGTGCTTTATAGTCTGTTTTGGGGGAGCTGTCTCTTTGAAGATGTGACTCTGGGCAGAAATAAGCAAGCCTATTTTAAAAATAGTAACTTTATATATGGCATACACTTGGTAAGAAACAAATACACAAAGAGCTATGTTACAAATCTGATATAAAAATATAACCCTCTTCTAATTGACCAAAATTAACATTAAAAATAACTTCTAATTTATTCATTTATTCAAGTCAGATTATTAATTCTTGTAGAAGAAAGGAAAATCTTATGAAGACATGGAACTGTCCTGGAGGTTTACTTCACTGGCTTGCAAAAAAAATTTGAGACTATTTTAAAAATATATGCAACCACAAGGGTCTGTGTAACTGCTTCAAAAACAGATTAAAAAAATACTGTGAAATGACAGTGTTGTTTTTTATTTTGGAGGCATCCAGTCAATGTGGGAAGATTCTGTAGTTTGTGCCATTATTTTTGCTATGTTGAAATGCTTAAAATTTACTTCTATTTGTGTAATTTTTTGAAACAGGTTGGAGGTTTTCTGGCAGAGCAAGTAGGCAGGTTTATAACTGCAGAGATTTCTCCCAAGACTTTTGCCATTAGCCTTTCAACTATCTAACTGTCCTCCAAAAATCCTACAGTCCCAGAAAGGGTAAAACATCTCTGAGAATGGTGCATTTCTTAGAAATAGAGCCCTAACGTGACAGATAGGATTTTAATTGCTGTATCTTCTGTCAGATATTGTGCAAGTTATTTTTTCTCTCTTATGCCTTGTTTCTTCCAACTGGATGCCTTAATAACTTCAATATTGTCTGGATAATGTCTTACATCTCCATCAATTAGAAGTATATCTGTGTCTAATAAGTAATTTGCTGTAGGTCTCTTCCAGTCTTCCTTTCTCCAGGTTGCTGTTACTGAATTCTTTACTATAGTTCCATATTAAACAAAATTTTGACTTCCTGCACTTGTAAGATTTTGTGATGTAGATATAAGTTACTGACTGAGTAAAATTAATGAGTGTTTTAGAAATTTAGAAATTTTATGCAGTAAAAAATATTCCTTTCACAATTGGAAGAAGAAGTTACTAACACTCTAAAAGTCTCTAGTGACTAGTGCAGTGGCTAAAGAGTATTTAGGATTTATAAGGCCAATAACTATTGGTGAACATTTTGATTTACTGACTGGTAAGTAAATCAGTAGCTTTTTTCTTTACTTTTAAGAAAACAGGAGTAGTAGAAAGGAGAAGTACAGTGTGTACATCCATGGCCTCCTTTCTGAAAGCTGGCTTAACAAGGTTCATTAGCATAATTGCGGACAAGTTCCATATTTGTCCTTGTGATCTGTTTTACTGTTATAGTGTTACAACATTGCATACATTGGAAATAAAACAGTTGTCATCAGTGCACGCTGTTTGTGACAAAGGTGGAGAGATTCATGGGGATTTCCATAGTAGTCAGATGACTGGAAATACTGAATATCAATATACAATGAAGTGAATTTTAATTTTACAGTTTCTTCATCATGTTCATTCTCTTACACCTCACCCACCTCTATCAACAGTCAAGAACCAAGATGCCATCATTCCATTAAAACTGAAACAGCTGGACCGGCTTCACGTGTTGTTTGGCCAGCGTCTGTTGGACCCTCCACTTCTCAGGTCCCGACACCCTTTGTTGGACGCTCCTCTTCTGGACATTTGTCCCCCTTTTCTTTCTCCCCATCCACTGGAAACTCCTTCCCCATTGGGGTCCTTCCTGATGGCTGTTTCTTTCTTGGGTCGTCTTCTCATCAGCTGTCAAGGATGGATGTTCTCATTTCTGAAGTGAGGGAACTAAAAGAGGAAGTAGTTAATGTGGTCCAGGAGTTGAGAACAGTAACAGAACATCTTGGCTTTTTGTTGTCCTCTGTTGGACAGGGTTCAGGATTTTTTCCAGCTCCTGGTTCTCCTTCTGAGGGTTAATACTTTGGAAACACACTCTCCATCGAACAGATCAATTCAGCTTGCAAAGATTTACCTTGATGAATACTTGTTAAATGCCATTCTGTATTTTTTATTTAGTCTGAATTCTCAAAATCCTTCTATGCCAAAGTACGTTTAAAAGCAATTTGTATTTTTGTAGTAGCTTGTTGCTTCTACTGTTGTATTTTTATTATTTCAAAATACTCTTTAGATAATGTATACACACACATACACATACATTTAATAGCTGTGCATCTTTATATAATACATACAATTTTCAGTGTTATTTACTAGTATGATGGGATTATTTTCAGCACTGTAGTCAACAGCTGCCACTTGATAAGTTTTCATTACTTCACATTTGTAAAATGAAAGATATTTTTCACCAAGACTAACTTCTTCAAAACGTATTGCCAGAGTAAATTCTTAGCCATGGCTTCTGTGAGCCTGTTGGCTGCTGTGATGCTGGAAATGACATAATGGTAACAAACAATAACTTTAACAAGGAGGAGTTACCTGAAGACCCAATTTGAGTTTTCTTTGTTCTTCCTCATTGCAGAAAAAGATGTTGGCAGAGTTCAATGCATGAACTTTGTCTACTTGTTAAAAATAATGTTAAATCTTGGAATAGTTTAAACAAATCCAAGATCAATAGGACTTGGATATATTTTTGTTTTCTGTAGTGGTGATTTTGCAAGAAAAGCTGCTGGTACGTGAAATAAGTTAAACATTAATTTCATAAAGAGGAAAACCACTTAAAGCTTGAAAGGCACTAAATATAGAAAAACAGGTGAAGGATCTCCCAAATGCTTATTTAATCTAAATACAGAGAAAGAAAAACATACCATGAACAGGAGCACAAAAATATTACCTGAGTAAGTTGCTTGTACATCCAGAAAATTGACATCCTGCATTATTGAGAGTGATGTTTAGTTTATGCTCTCTTCAAAAAATAAAGCAACAAAGATATCTGATTTTCTGTATTTAAAATAGCTTTAGACAAATTTACAATTTGTTCATAAGTATCTTCAAGTATTCAGAATAGAAAATGAGGAAGTTTTTATTCTGGGCAGAGCAGTGACCTGACTCTTCCTTCAGTCCATGAACACTTAAGTTTCTGACTGAACGAAGAGCAACAAAATGTTTAGAAATATAAACAGAAACACAAAGAGATTTGGAGATGCAATAGAAAAGATACAAAAAAGGTTTGCTTTTTTTGCATTCCTGGAAATGACTGTTATTTGCTCAATAAAGTCACTGTAAAAAATCTCATCACAGATTCTTTGTCTTTTGTTTTGACAAATATATTGTGGAAAGACCTATTTTTTAATGTTTTCTATGTGTGATTAGTGAGTTGGATACACTCAAGGTCTCCATATTGATCAATGAAAGA
This sequence comes from Cettia cetti, assembly GCA_013401135.1. Taxonomy (NCBI): domain Eukaryota; kingdom Metazoa; phylum Chordata; class Aves; order Passeriformes; family Sylviidae; genus Cettia; species Cettia cetti. The sequence goes on from VZUI01042646.1 coordinate 5,279, forward strand.
CGTTAATGCAAAAGAATATTTTTCTTGTATTTATGGCCATTATCCTGTGATAAATTTTATATCATGGCAACATCCTATTATCTGGATGGTAAATATTTGATTGAAGTTACTGATAAAATTAATGTCTTAATGCAAGATTTATCACAGGAGCTATTATATGTAATTTTCTTACTCATTTTGCTGAATAAGAGATTTAGTATTTTGAAACTGATCACCTCTTTTTAAAATTTGTAGGGTATGTGTAAGTCTGCATAATTTAATGTATGTGGTGCAGAATATCTTCATTTATGGAAAGAAGAGGTATTATAAATTTTTGGGCACCTCTCTTCATTCATAGGTTCTTTGTTTCTGTGCTGGAAAAGGTACTTTTTTACTGCTTTCAAACAATCTGTATCAAACTTGATAAAAATAGTGTATTTCTGCGTGACTTAATGATTTTGTGTTTATTCAAAACCATTCACCACATGGATCAACAATTAATGTGGTGAACCTCTTAAAATATCCTTAACTGTTGCCAGTATAGACTATAATAGTAATAAAAAGGAGGTTTCATAATCTGAATGCTTCTAAATCAAAAAATTCCCCTCACATTATTTTATCTCAAATAGCCCTTTAATCTTATTGCATTAGAAACTGGAAATACTTTTGTGACTTTGGCAGTTATGATGACAGTATTGATTTTATTTTCCAGCCAAGGTCCTTGGAGTCTCAGGTCCAAAGAAATATTACGGCTGTACATTTTTCCTTGAAGTCTGGATGACATGTAGGATAAATTTATAAATGAGTAAAATGTACTCCGAAGTCTTTATAACTTGTTTGGTTTTTTGGGAACATTTTTTTTCATTCTTCCACAATGCTCTTCTATTGCACCTACATAGAGGTGTGTATATGTGTGTATATATACCTCTTAACAATGATTCATAGGTGATGAAATGGCTCAGTCTATACAGATAAACAAAAAAGTTCTCAAGTGCCTGAAATACACTGGAGCTGCTTAAGGGTTTTTATGGCAGTGGCTTTTTCAATGATGGTGTGTTATAGTAACACAGTATTTTTGGTCTGATGCCTTTCATGTCTATTTCCAAAGTCAGCCTCATTACTTGCATTTCCTGCTTCATGTTTATTAGGAGCTGACCCCACTGAGCTCTCTGTTAGTCCCAAGTACTTCCCATAGGACATCTGACAGGTTGTGTTGGTGCAGAAGGAGTTGGATAAACTGAGTCTGCACTGGTAGGAAGACACGAGACAGGAGAGGCTGCAGAGGTGTAGCTGGTCCCTGTGGGTAAATGTGAAGGGGGTGGAGACATTCTCACCTCCTTCCAGCTGCAGCACTTCGAATCCCAATGATCTCCATGATGGCACCTGCAGCTTGGGGCTCTCAGAGCAGGACAGTGTTTCTGGTATGAAAAGAGAGTGGGGAAAGGTGAGGAAGGCTGGCCAGCTTTATGCTAGAGGATCAATGCATGGGAAAAAAAGGTATGTTTTTTCCTCACAGGAAACAGTACAGATATGGTAACATTGTCATGCTGATTATAAACCTCTACTGGAAGTTCTGCTATTACTTCCCGGTGAGAAGAGGTGAGGTGTGTTTAAAGGATGAGAATGATGCCACAGCTTTTGCAGGACAGCATGCCATAGTTTCAGCCTAATCTTGGTGGGAATAGCTGTAATTTTACATAGACATAATCTCTTCAGTATGGCAGTTAATTACCTACATGTCATATGGCATTGTCTAACAACAGTTATGGGATTAGGTCTGTATGTCCTGTCCTACAGCTGGACATTTTTTGAAATGGGATGTGGATAGTTGTGGTGCCCACATATTCAATATTAATGGTTTAGTCTGACCGTCATTGCTTTTGTCATTCCCATTTTATAAATGGCCTTTAGTTAAAATTGAAAAAAAAAAAAAATTAGGAAATGTGTGTGCAGGTTTCCCAATTACCTTAGCTTAAATGCCCATGCACTAGATTCTACTTTCCAAAAGCTAGTGCATATAATTTTTACAGGAACTGTACTGAGTTGCTTTCTGTCCATAGGAAATAGGATAATCAGTAATGCAATGGAGAATTTCAGTTGTCCAACTTTATACAGCTAGTTGTAAACACCAACAAAGAGTGTCCTGCATTCATTTATACAGGTACTTGTCTGGGTTTTCCTCCCTGCCTCCCTGTATCCTCCCCCCACCCCAGTATGCTGGGAGGTGTAAAGGCAGGTAGGTAAAAAACTTTACTCTTGTTCAAACTCCTTTCTATTGAGGTAAAGAAAATCTTCAAGGTAAACATAGCCCACAGAATGTTACTGTTGGCAATGGAGTACAGTATTCTGCAAGTTCCTGTGGGTGAGGACGAGAAGAATGACGTCTGCTCCATCTAAAGGGTTTTAACTTTCTGTGTTTCACTTGTCTGGCAGTTCTTGTATCACTTTCTTCTCTTATCTATATTAATATTTATAGAAAAAAGGAAAATAAAATAGTGTAATTGATTATAAGGATTATGAAAAAAATTAAGTTGCTATTGCAAGTAATTTATTAATTTTACTGTAACTTTTCTGAATTGCAGTATTGTTTTGGTGTGTTTCTTGACAGCTTACAATACTGAAAATGACATCAGTAGAAATTCTAGTCGTTTCTCATCCTAGGTCTTTCAATACAAATCTCCAGAGATGATACATTGAGATGGTTTATCTGTTGTGAAATGGCATAAAAGCACAACAGAGCATTTGATTAGCCTTGGGCATGGTTGCTGATGGGGCAACAATTTTCAGTCTGGTACTATGATTGTGTAATATCAGAGGTGTGCCTGTGAAAATAACATGGGTGCTAAGTATGCTGATTTGAAAATGGGAGGTTACCAAATTTTCATACACTGAAATATTCTAATCTAGTATAAAATTTTCAAATGTAAAATGATTTTCCACACTTGACATAGAAGTAAAAATAAAACTGAGATAAGTTTTTATAATGTGAGGTAAAACAGATCAGTCTTTTACACATGAAGTGAGCAGCTCTTTCCAAACCTTGACACTGGTCCTAAAGTTCAGAACACTCTGAGCTGCTAAGCAGTATGCATGCAGCTGCACGACCCTGTTGTTTCTCTCAAAAATGAGTATACAAAAGCCTTCACCTTGAGAGCTGGTAAACATGACTCAGAAATCCATAGCACAGAATTGATCATGATTTGTTTGTTCTATTTTGTTGATTTTTTCATTCTGGAGAGCCTCAAGTACCAGAATTTTTCTGGAAGTAAATAAATTTTTAGGAGGCTTTATCTCTGGTCTAAGGTAACAGTGAAGTGGAACGAGACATCAACAAGTCAAGGATTAGGGCACAGATTTGTAAAAGGGATGAGCTAGTTGTAAAAACTGGTGTCTGTCTGATACAGAACAGGAACCCTAAGCCAGTCTTTGTTACAAACATCAAGTATCTCAGACACCCAGCTGTTCAGGCACATCTCTCTTTCTTTCCTATTTATTCACATATCCATATAAAAATGTGCCCCCACTCTTTTTCTTCTTTTTGTGGAGAAGATAAATGAATTAAATTGTTTTGATTTTCATGGTTCTTAGTTTCCATCCAGCCCCAGTGCCAAGTCTGTAGAACAGGCATAACAAAGCCTTTTTTTCAATAAGGGAGAGGTGATTGTGGTTTAAAGTCACTCAGCTGTCAGTATTCAGCGTTAGGTGCCTTATTAAAATGCACAGTTGAGAAATACATAATGCTTATAATGTTAAAGGAAATCATATTGAGTTCATCAGAAAATTGATGATTCTGGCTCTGCCTGTGCAAAGTGGCTCTGCTCCTTCTTCACATGTGCGGGTGGAAAGCAAAGGAAATTCTCCTGGACACAGTGGGATTTCTTGTCATTATATAGACATCCAAAGTGAATTCAAAATTTTACCTAAGTTTTCATATGCTTTGTGCAAGTGTACCTATCAGATGAAGCGAAGACTGAGGCCAAGCTGAATGTGACATATGTAGTGTATCCTGCCTCCAGAAATCATCCCAAGTACTGCCTCTGGGAAAAAGCAGTTTGTTTAAAAATGTGGCATGGAAGGATGCCTCTTTTAATTTGACAGTGGTGCTATGGACTCCATAGTTTTTTGTCCTTCATTATGGTGATATACACTATAAGCTGAATATGCGTTTATATTACTTTCTAAGGAGGTGAGGCTACACTAGTGAGTTGTAAATAGATTTTTACAGATTGTGGTTTGCAAGAGTGTACCTTGTGAAGGCTTGTGAAACCAAGCAGTAGGAAATATATTAATAAGAGTTCTAGAATTAAAAGATTAAAATATATTTATTATTTGTATGTGGATTCTTCTAGCTCTGCTCATAAGCATCTCTCATAAGCAAGAAAGAGAAGCTGCCATACTGTGGTGGTGATCAAGAAAGCAGGTCAAGTGTCCAGAATTAGGCAGGTGGAGGTTTAAACTTGCCCTGGGTCATTGTTTGATTCCAGCTGAGTTCTCCTTACAGGTGGCTTCCCAAGTGCTCTGCCAAGATGACATTCATCCAAGAACTGCCTGGATGGCAAGCTGCTTTAGATTGAGGAAGAGGGTCTTTGCTTTGATGAGGAAATTGCCAAAACTCATGTCTCATTAATGTTTCCTAAGGTTCTTTGGAAGTGAACAACAGTTTAATTAAAGGCTGATGTAAACATGTTTCTGCACTTTCCCTGCAGCATTTTATCACATTAGAATTGATCAAAATTGTTGCCGTGGGCTGTCTTGAGCAGCTATACATCTGGAGCACCATTTGTGCAAGCTGCTGATGAACAGGCTACATATGCTGTGTTTCACAGCAGCTCTTCTGCCTTCCTATGTAGGCAGACTTACCTTGGAAGATAAGATGTTCTAACTACTTTTATTTGCATAAGCCCTTTTTACTTTGATGTAGTGGTTTAAAATGTACAGCATTCTACTTGTTTGGGTTCCTGTGTGCTGTTATCTCTGAAGTAATATGAGCATACAAACAATAGTAATTTGGAACAGCACTGAGAATTTCATATTTGAAGAACATTCTCAGCAGGACAGAACACTGCGTCTGATTAATTTTGACCTTACAATGACTTTGTCCGAGTGCTTTTGGCATCTTTCTGCTTTTCATCTGTATTTCAGGGTTGGGTTTTTTTTCCAAAATCTGTTTTATTTTCATTCTCAAAGTAATAAGGATTGGAATCCATTCCTGAAACTTTAAAACAAATAAATCATTTTTCAGCAGCATTGTTGAAGATATGAACTTTTCAGGGTATTCAGGCACTCATCAGACCTAATAGGATCAAAGTGGAGGGTGGGAAGTGCAGGGGATGGTGGAGGGTCACAGGCCAGTGCCTGTGCAGGGTGCAGAGACTGCTCTGGGTCTGGTGCCAGTGCCTGTGCAGGGCTTGACAGCAGGATGGGGCAGAGTAAAGAGGTGGACGTCTCAGTTTCATGTTTCCTTCTCTAAGTTCAGTTCAGAAAACATTGGTCCAATTTGGTCTCAATAAGATGTTCGCATTTTGCAGGTCTGTCTTAGCAGAATAGAGTGTGCCAATATTAAAAGGTTAAAAATCCTTTTAAAAATAGCATAGTCCATGAAAGTCAGCTGCAATGTGTCTCTTGTCCAGTAAAGTGCTTAAGAAGTTACCTTGGCTTTGAACATGAGTTAGTCCATTGATTTGAAGTGGAACCAATTACAATATTGATGTCTGTTTTATAAAAATATTGTAATTAAATTTGAAATTGGTGCAAAGTCCAACAAATATTGATCAATTCATTTAAACTTTCAGAAAAAATCCAGTGTTTTTGCTTATGGAACATCATTTATCTTGGTAAAAATCATGTATTTGTCCCTACTAGTGTGTTATCTTCATATGGTGAGCTCTAAAGAGATGTTTATTCATAGGGAATCTCAAAGGGAGAAGTGACAAAACCATCCTTGAGACATGGAAAATATGAGACAAGTTAAAGTATCCCTTGTTCTTAGGGAGGTTACATTGTTTCAATATGGTTTTAGGAAGAGTAAGGGAGAGGTTTTGAAGTAATGCAACAATAAATACTAAAATAATAAACTGGATTGTGTACAGCAATTACCCTACACACCTGAGTATAGGTCTTACATTAAAAAATGAAATAAAAAATTAAGTGGCTGTTGAAGGAACAGATGATTTGGTGATGGTCTGGGGGGCTGGGAAGTGTCTAGAGAAGTTCTAAAGACATAAATTTCTTCACTGTTTGACTTGTCTGGTATGAAAGGAATGCAGTTGCTGTTTTACAAGACAAGGACCTGTTAGGACATTATTTTTAATTCTTAAATTTGAAGGAAGTAATTTAAAACTAGTTTATTCACCATAGGAGACTCGGATCATCATACAATATTTGTGCTAGAATAGCAGAAAGGAATATCTTCCATCTTTAAAATTATGTGTCCTGAGAGAGGCTTCTAAGCTAATGTCACTGTTATATTGTTTTTCTATTGTAGACATGTCTTCTCCTACAATGAAGAAACCTGAAAAGCCTTTGTTTAGTCCTACTTCTCCCCAGGATTCTTCATCAAGACTGAGCACTTTTCCCCAGCATCACCACCCAGGGATCCCAGGAGTTGCACACAGTGGTGAGGGTTATGGAGGAGGAAATAAAAACCTCCCTGTTCATTTGTTCTGTTCTCCTTTCCTATAATCAGATTGTGATGCATATTTGCAGACTTTCTTAGAGACCTAATCCAATTTATAATACTGATGAAAATAAAAATGGAAAAGGTTGGGATATCTTTGCAGGAGTGTTCATTTAGCTGTTCAGGTAATCTGACTGTTGGAAGTCACTAAAAAGGATTTAGGATTAACCACTGAATAAAATAAACTGCATAGTGCATGAGGAGAGTGACAGAGGAAAAATCCTTTCGGTATTTCATCCTCTCACCTAAATCCTTTTTTTGTTATTGTAGCTATGACTATATTGTATTTAAATACAAAAATAAGCAGGATTTACTATACAAGAGAAGTCACAACGGTGTTCACTATGTGACACAACGAAATAAGTACCAGTGATTCTTTTGAATGTTTAGTCTAAAGAGTCCTGATTAAGCATTTTCCAACACCTGTTTTCTGAAATCATTAGTAAATCCATAATAATAATCCACTTAAATAAGAATATGTGGAATGGGTCAGAATGCATATCATTTGAGGGTTTGTCAGTAATGACAGGGAAATTCCCACATCACGGTCTGTGTAATTTTATAGGTGAGACTGACCGTGGTTTTCACATGAGAATAGAGTCCTTAGAAGGGTCCCCTCAGCATTTCATCATGTCTCCTTATAAACTGCGTTTAGAAGTTTTAATTTCTTGATCAGACCTGAGTGACTAGAGGAGTAAAACAGATTTGAAAGCTTTGTTCTTTTCTTTCACATGCATTTTTTCTTTGAGAAGTTTCTGTTCTATTTTTCCTCCATGATTTCAAGTGATTCCCTTTTAATTCATGTGCAATGACTATTTTCCCCTTAAAATCCACATATTTTGTGTTTTGTATTAGAAAATGGTCCTGGACTCATTCTGGTCACTGTGAGGTTTCCACTACCAGCAGATATACAAGCATATAAGAGCATATAAGATGATTAAATGGAAGGGATAGATTTCTCTTCATTTGTATTTGTTTTGAACAGCTCTTACATGCCAGAGCAGTAACTAGTATTTTTTTTAACTGAACTTGGTGTGGCTGTGATTAAAATGAACCTGCTACCAAAAAAAAAAAAAAAAAAAAAAAAAAGAACTATACTTGAACCTATAATTTAGAGTATAGTTTTAAAAGATACATACATGAGTGAAAATCATAACCTGACTTGTGGCTGAACTATTTACTTGCTAGGAAACCCATCTTTATTTTTGTGGCCTGTTCTATTATGTCATTGAGCAATGCCCCAAAAAATAGTAAGTCATTTAAAAATTAAGCTGAAGAAACCCAGAGATATGAAAGGTGCCCAGAAGGGCAGTGTTGGTGTGCTTGTGCTGATACAGTAGAGAACCATTGAATAGTTTATAAAGGACCTTGCTTTACAGACCTGATTTTATATTTTTCCACTAATGAAAATGGGAACTCCTTGTCTCTTCTCCATTTCCATTGAACTAAGTACCTCTTTCTTTTTTTTTTTTTTAATACACCAGTAGGTGCTCTGTAGATACATAGGGTAGAAAACATGTTCTTGTGCTGTGTGATAAAAGAAACCTCTATACTTCCAGACTGACAACTGGGCACCAGGATAAGCTGTACCTTCCTTGCTCTGTGAGAATATTGTCAGTTTAGACACTGCATACAGTCTCTAGATAGAAAATTGTGTGTTTCTAGGGGCTGGAAATAAAGAGAATGAAAAGAATAGAAATGGGTAGGGTAGATAATTTTTTATGTCAGAGAGAATTTTATTGGATCGATTGGTTTCTCAGGCCCTGAAGTTGAATGTTCTTTAACATTTTCATAAAGTCAGCAAATATTTGTGGCAATATTGATGACTAGATATTGCCCTTTCCCCAGGTGAGGTAGGTAGAGTGCAATGCAGTGAGGGATCCCTGTTTCTTGGGCTTGGCGATTTTCCTCAGTGTTTGAGTGCTGTAAAAAAATGGAAGATTTATTTAGTATTTGATTTGGTTTTTCGGGGCTCCAGATGGGAAAATTGTGTAATTGGAATATCTTTTATGCTGGAGAATGACTTCTGTTTAAAAAAAAAAAAACCCCAAAACTATGATGGCATAACCTACAAAACCAAACCAAGATGCACTATTTATGAATTTGAAATAATTGCGCTTTCCATTTCCTGGGATAATGTGAGGGCAGGACCTGTAAGGTTTTTCTGTAAAAATGCCATAAAGCAGGAGAGCAATACGTTGGTTTATAACTGACATTTTATTTTTCTTGCTGTAACACAGAGGTGAAGAATTTTAGAAGAAACAAGATGCGAAGTAATTTTAATTTTATTTTATCTTCTCCAGTCATCTCAACTAGAACTCCACCTCCACCTTCACCATTGCCATTTCCAGCACAAGCTATTCTTCCTCCTGCCCCATCTAGCTACTTCTCTCATCCAACGATCAGATATCCTCCTCACCTGAATCCTCAGGATACTCTGAAGAATTATGTACCTTCTTATGACCCGTCCAGCCCACAGACTAGCCAGGTACTGTAAAATTATGTGAACCCTCCAAAACAAGTCCTGTGAGGGTATGTGTCTTCTAGGATATCTAGACTGGTGTCTTGCCAGTTCTGATCTTAGAGAGATCTGAAGCTGCCATACAAGTGATACAACTTATCCTGTTCATCGTGGTTGAATAAAGAGTGCAAGTTAATCATATTTACTTGCTTTTCCCCTATCAAGCATAAGAAAAATGCTTTACTGAAAGCCCTGGCAACAGCAACAGGGCAAGTCCTAGTCCTGCAGCCTCCCTGTAGGCTGGGGCACCAGAGGCAAAGCTCCCCCTGCAAGGAGTGTGCTGATCCATACATGTGCCCAAGCGCATGCGTGGACTTACAGGTATATTTATAGACTGGAAATGAAAATAAACTCTTGCAAGTTAGTACTTGCCCTGTTTCATAGGCATTGATATTTCTTTGCATAGTGAGTACAGCACAGACATGCAATTTCTTTTTTTCTTCCTTTTGTAGAGAACATGCTGTAGCAGATGCGTTCCTGGCAACTGCACAGGTTCAGAGTTGTGTCTGATATTGGAAATTAACATGTTTTTCATTAGTGAAGTAATTTGTGAAGGACTCCGCTCCGAACTGCTTTCCGTGGTAGCATCAGCACACAGCGTTACCATGTGATGTGCACTACAGAATAAACTGCAGTTGAGACTTGGTCCATCAATACCTGGAATATGTCCAGTGTCAGTGTAATGTAATCCTTGCTGCTCAGGCTGTTAATTTTTTGATACCTTTTCTGAAAGGCTCTTGTGGAGTCCTGTTGCTTGTGCTTTAGTGTGTTTTCTTTGGAAGAGCCTTGGATATGTAAACTGAGGAGAGAGTGGTCAGGTTTTCCTTCTCCTAAGAGTTAGGGTCCTTTGGAAGGACTTTCTTAATGGGTATGAAGGGGTTGCTATGACAGTATTTAGTTTTGAGCTTTGTTTTGTTCTTCACCCATAATAACAGGCCTTTCAGCATTCATTTTGGTTACAGCAGCAATGCAACTTGAGACTGAATCAAACTTTCTCTGTTGAATAACAGATAATGTACCCTTTGGACTGAGCATAAGGTCATGGTGGCTACTGTCCCCATGGGCTAATTTCCTGGTCCAGCTGCATGACTTTCTATATATTTAATTAATTAAAAAAACAGAAAAAGAAGTGGGTCCATAAAATCAAAATTTACTTTGAAGAAAGAAATCCTAACTACGTGGGTTTTGTTGGTTGCAGTATTACTGCAAATTAAACCAAAAACTGAATGTGGAATATGTTGACTTCAGAATACAAATTGCTATCTGCACATGGATTAAAATTGTTTCAATCCTGTATAGCATTTTCTCTGAGACTCAGCTGGGAATGTTGCATGCAGGACCTGATTTTAATTTGTGTAAATTTTCCATGAATAACAAAGTCTAATTAAGACACCCATTAAAAGTCCTTAGTGTTAATTCAGTGCGGAAAATCTCAGAGTTCTGATGGATTTTTTTTTTAACTGATGTCTTAATTAGGCACTATTAAGGGAAAAATTATGCAAATTAAATCAGGCCCTTACTGTTATGCATTTCTTTAATTATTCAGTGCTTGTTTTACTTACATTTTGATTTCTTATATATGTTAAAAGAGCAGATTAGGTGATAATCTCTCTGGATTGTTCCATGCTCTGCATTGGATCATTGCTGAAAAAACTACATCAAAATGAAATATCTTTCAGTTGAAAAATGTGCTGTCTTATGATTTTAACATTGGAGAATATATTCATTGAGCAGGAGTTATGCTTTCAACTTTTTGCCCAACTCTTTTCCTGTATCTTTGGTTGAAAAAAAAAAATCTTGACCTTAAGATAAAATTTTAGTTTGCTGATTTTTTACAGAGTAGTAGCAAACTGAGAAGACTTCATATTTTTGTGTATTCCTAGGGAATAACAGACTTAACTAGCCCAAATTTACTACTTTCATCACTTTTCATAACTTTTTATTAGGGAAATTTTTTTCATTTCATTTGAGGTTTGATTTAGTTCCTGACAAGAGAGGATGGGGTAAAAAACACCAAGTATACAATTTCAGGTATCTGCATCATCTAGTCACCATAATTTATTATGATTAATCACTATTATTAGTAGAATATTAAAAAAAAATTAATTCTTTGAAATTTGTATCTGAGATTTGCTGTAAGTTGAAGTAGTTGCATGCCTAGTCAAAATATTTCTAAATAAAATAATTAAAGTTTGGCTGTAAACAGTAGAACAGCAGGATTAATTTTTCGCGTAGGAAAAGAAGAAGCAACTGTCTGTGAAGTCTCAGTGACAAAAGGGAATTGTTCTGATACAATGGCATGCTTTGAGCCAAACCAGTTTTTCTTTTCTAAATAAAACATGAATTTTTATTCAAACAAATTTAATTATTATAAAATGCAAAACTGTCTCTGTAGGAATACCACATCAAATTTAATTATACTTTCCCACCTCAAAACATATGCATTTGGATTTCAAAAGGAGAAAGAACTATGATGATAGTTTTAATTTAGCTGTAGAAATGGAAAGGATGGATACCCTGACAGCATTTACCTAAAATGAACTGTTCCTCCTGAACATCTTTCAGTAATACGCTAATTTAGATTGTTACGACAAGCAACTGAGATGCCTTGTACTCCCCACAGCAATTTTGAGATTAATTACATTAGTGCTGCACTGATTATAGTGAGACAGTCATGCTATTCAATGGAATACTTTAAGTAAAATTAGTTGAAGGATATAGAGCTCTCATAGGTTCCCATGATGGGAAGCACTGAGCAATTTTCTTGACATAATGTTAAATAGTCCAAATTATGTGTGATGAACAGTCAGGAAGTTCAAACAGGCCCTTTGGCTGCAGTAAAAAATGGCTCAACAATGGATGATCCTAAACAAAAGGGAGCTGTTGCTGCTGGTTTCATGAATATCTGCTTTTTATCCCCTCCTCAATATGGAGAATAAACAAACAAATGTAGTGAACAGAAAGAGACCTTGTTAGATATAGAGCTGGACTTGTCTCAAGCTAGTAGTCTGGTAAGTTCCCAGGGTTTTGAGAACTGCTGTACTTTCCACTGATTTAGAATTTCTGCTAAGTTCTTTTTAGTATATTTCTTTCAATGCTTTTCTTCTTAGCTATATTCTCAGGTTACTGATTGAGATTGTATGTGTGAGGATGTATCTGTAATACAATGAGGTACAGGTGTCTCTGATTGATATTGATTATTCAATGCAAGTTTCATCAAAAATGAATTGATATATTTCTAATCCACCTGTGGTATTTATCCACATAGAGTGTGTTGAGGTTTTCAAACCTACCACGAATTTCTATGTCTGTGTACACACACACACACTCAAATCTGCACACATATGAAATTTATTATTACTCAGGAGTGTATGAATCAAGTACAGTATCAGAATAGACTTCCAATGAGCCTGAACAAATCATCAAGCACAACATCACTTGTGTGGCTGAAATCAAAACCAAAGCCTCCAAGCATAATTCACAGTTAATTGGAATAACTTCCTCATCAAGGTGAAGTGAATCACAGAAAAAGGATCAGCAAGTGTGATAAAGGAAATACAGTAAAGCAAACAGCTGAGGTGAATCCTGCTGATGGACATCCTGATATCCATAAGACTTTTTTTTTTTTCCTGACTTAACCAAGCAAACAGAAGTATGTCGTTATCAAGGGAAGAGTTTACCTGTAACCTTAGCTCAAGTGCTGTGATATTTATGATGAAATATGCAGTATTCGTGACATGGTAGAACTAACTGAACTTGATGGGAGTTAAGTATTGGACTGTTTTCTTCTTACAAGAAATGGCTTACATGTGTTATGTACTACAGGCTGACTGAACTGCTGCATATTTGCACCATATTTGACTGCATATTTGGCTAAAATTTCTAGGTCTGATAAAATATACTTTATTGCAGAGTGGGCTAGTTTGCAACTTTATCTTTTTGTTGGTTTTGTCTTTGAAGACAGAAATATCTGAAGTGCTTGAGAAGTGCTGTTTCTGGAACCTGATGAGGCCACTTATTTTCCTCTTGTAATTGATTGGGGTATTGAACCTTTTGTTCAATGGTAGGCACACACTTCAGGGATGCCAGGCAGATCCTTTGTATTACATTCTTCAATAACTAACTACAGTCATTTGGTGTTGATGAGGGAATATTGTGAGGCTCTCTTTTGGCTGGTGAAAGTGTTTCCTGTTGGGTTTTGGGAGAGTACTAGCAGAATAAGCAAAAAAAAAAAAAAAAAAAAAAAAAAGCAAAATTGTGTGCGTGTGGTTTTTTTGCTATAGGTAGCACCTCTTTTATTTGTTGATGTTTAATAATTCTCCGCTTCTTGGGCAAGACTTTCCTTGTAATTAGTAAGAAATTATTGAAGATTAAATAATGTAATGTGCAGTTTTTAGTTGTGATTGAGAGGCAAATATTGAGCGAGTCCTAGCTTAACACTATCTACTGACAAGGTGTTTTAAGATTCAATTGCAGTTGTAAGTGATTATTTTGTATTTAGTCTGCTCTAAATGCATGTCTCCAGAGTGCATGAAATACTATGTAACATAAAGATACCTTTTGAACGTGTATCTACAAAGATAATTCCTTTCCCATGCTTCTGTCACACAAACTTAAGTTTGTGTGGCAAATATACAAGAAAAGCTGGGTTTTTTTCTTGTGCTCTACCAGTTGATAAATAACTGATATTGCGGGCTCACAGGTAAAATTGTATTCAGTATGTAGGACTCTACACTGTCTGATGAGATCCATGTCTGAATATGGATTGCTGAAACTCTGCAGTTGCTCTCAGTTTCAGCAGCAGTACATCAAGTGGAAAATTCATACATTAGGTCATCAAATGAATGAGACTTAGACCTTTCTAGATCAAAGTCGACACCTTGATTTCTTATAGAAAGTACAGAAGGGATCTTGTAAACCAAGAAATGACAGCAACATGTATTTTTCTAAAGTTAATGTTTCAAGCAGACAAGTAGCTGTGTGTCATACCACATGAAGCTTTGGTGTGGCATTTCAGAGCAAGGTCTGTGTAAGATGTGCTGTCACAATGAATTACTCAGATTTTTAATATGGCAGCTAGGGAGATTAATTCCTGTGAAAAGTGGTAAGGGGCACTGAAAGAAGGCAAAGTGCATTTCTGTTGGTACCATAGTGTTCAACAGCCGAAAGGAAACACGTGCAGCCTTGATTTGTGTGAAGCAAATGCTTCATGGACCCCACCAGGTTCAAACTGCCCTACAGTATTTTCTACAGTCTCAGTGGTGGTACTCTAGTAATGTCATTCACTTATGTTTAACAGAGTCTCAAAAGCATCGTTTTTTGTCAGATGGTGATAAATTAAGGATATGTGTTTCACACATTTCATGAAACTGCCTGCTGTACCAGTGAGCTGTTTCTGATGGGACAATAACATGGCCATTTGATTTTTAGAGGTGATGGAGCATTAGGGTGCCCTAGACAAAAAGGAGAGGGGGAAAGTTAGAAAAATGAAGATATTTCTGATTTCTTTAAGTTGTAGATTTTCTAAAACACTCATCACTCTCTGTGGACACCACACAGCAAAATGATGTGGGCTCTAAGACAGAACTTACCAGCTAAGGTTCACAGATATGTCTAGTAAACAATTTTTAATGTAAGATATTTGGTATGGAAGCAAGGGACCAAAATATCCAGAACTGTATCTCCTATACTTTTGTCAACAAAATTAATTCAATTGCCCGTCCCAAAACTCCACTGCCATGGGGTTTTAGAGTAATATTATTCACCATAACATTGGAACATCTTCTTTTCAAGCAACTGGAATTTGTGAGAGGAAATGTGTGACAGTATTTCCAAATGTATGATATCCAGTTTGACTAAACTGCATTCGCTGGGTTATTACCTGGCTATAATATGATAACATTGTGAAACACAGAATTTCAATTAAATACTTGTGTTTTGAGAAGAAAATATATTATTTTCTAAGTGCAGTGGTTAGCTGGAGTAATAAAATTTTTCATTAAGCCATGAAACTTCTTTCTGAAACACCTCACAGAGTGTCATATGTGGGACATATCTAGGACATACACAGATTAATATAATTTCTTGCCTTTGTTAATTATTTGTTTGAAGATAATTTGTTCTTAAGATTTCAAGGAAAACTGGATTTATTTTATTTGGAATTGAAAAGTATAACTACAATTATTTTTAAAAAGTGCATATGTGGACAAAAAAATTTGATAATTTAAGCAATAAAGGGTTCATGTGAATTTTTTAATAGGTGTGTTAAACTTCTATTATGTTTGGATAGCTCATCTGTAAATATTACTAGTTTCATTATAATATCAGAAATACTTTTGTAACACTGAAAGTAATGAACTATATGACAAAACACTGTCCTGAGTTGTAACTGAATAACTAAGGTTAAATAGGCTGATATTTGGGCATGTATGTGAACAAAAGTCTGAAAGGAAGTTAATTAATTACTGATTATAAACATGTTAGAAAATCCTATCAGGGAAGAGAGCAACAATGAATCCTGACTTTAAGAAAGTCCATACTCATATCTGTTACAGGTTTCTGTTCAGACTTCAGCCTTGAGGATTAAAATAAAATGTGCACAGTTCACACCATCAGATAAAAACAGCCTAACATTCTGAGTTACATTACAGCTGTGGCAAAAAAAAATGCCTTTGGCTTTGGGCACATAAACGAATTAAACTGTGGCAATTCAAGATGGTGTGGAATTAAAAAAAGCTGAAAATGGTTACACATCTGAAAATCAAATTATTGTCCAATCCAACAGTAGAAAAATGTATAAATAAGGCCTGCATAAATAAGGGCTAAATTTCCCGGACCTTCGTTGTGTTTACGTCTTTTTCCTTTCAAATTTTCTGATGCACAGCTTGTTTATCTAACACAGCTGCCTCTACGGAATTTGCTTGAGGTCTATGCCTCAGACATTGCCCCTGTGAATCTATCACACAGACATATTAATGCCCTATTTGATGGTAACAGCTGATTCTTCACCTGAAATGCATTTGTCTGTAAGAATCTCTTCAGGAAAACTGGAACTAGAATATAGAACTTGTTTTGAATAAGGACAAAATTAATTTGTGTTAAATAATGTACTGTATTTGCACTTGCAATTCAGGTTACTGTCCAAATAGATTTGCAGTTTCTATGCTAAAATACTGTTTGATATAACTGTAAAGGACAAAAGGAGAACAGGTCACAGAAGTTCTTTCTAGCTGTCAGCTAGAACCGTTTCAATAAGGTTATGAAGGGGCTGTTTCTGATCAAAGGGTTTCCCTTTTTGCACTGAAAACTTAAAGCAACTCAGAGGACTTAAGTCATGTGAGAGAGCTGATCTTCATGAGCTGCTATCAATTGCACCATGCAGAATCTAGACTTTTATTTCAAAAGCTTTTAGATTTGCGTTTCCAAAGATAACCACAGACACGTGATTTGAGTATAAACTGATGCAGCAGTATTTGCATCATTCTGAAGACAGACCAGAGCAATAACTCTGAGACAATTACGTGATCTGTTTTTCAGGACTACTTTTATGATTTTAAGCTGCAAACTAGTTGTGATAACTTATATTTAAGTTTGGTTAACTACTCCACTATTTTTCACTGCATGCAAGGAAAAAACAAATACGGACGTTTTGTGAAGGCTTCTTATGAGAGACATTCTTCTAATAGAATCTGGGCAAGGATGAGAGTGCTTTTCATAAACTCTGTTTTCAAAAACACTGAAGTTTAAAGCAGATTTCAAGTGTACGATTTCCTATGACAACCTTTGTCAAACAGAGGACCTTGATTTACAACTCAAAGACAGTTTGATTGATGAAGAAGAATTGTATTTGTAAACTTCACACCAGGTATGTGCTTACCTACAACTGGATTGCAATTGCATTTGAAATCTAATGGGCAGAGTGTGAACTATAAGAATTAAACTTACTGAAGTAAGAAGTTTTCATTTTTTTTACTTCAGAGACTTACTGAAGTAAAATGTTTTAATTGTTTTTTTACTTCAGGGGCTTTCTTTCTGTATGTAGTAGACCTCAGTGTCATTTGTGTTGCATCTGCATTCACATATGTGAAACAGTTCTAGAATTTCCATTTAGGCAAAAACTGGGTGAATAAAAAAAAAAAAGAAATGGAGGCACTTGGTGTGGGGGATCACACACTGCATCTATTAAAATCACTGGTAAATTCTCTATGGGTGTCAACAAGGACAGGATTTCACCTTCTATTTGGATGGAGTGGGATAATGTACTGCACTGCCATGATGTATCACACAGGGAAGAATTTGGTTTAGAAGAAAATGGAATATAAGTGTAATCTTTCTTTTAATCTTTGTCTGAACGAGGAGTGGGTTTGCTCATTTGGATATATGGATAAGGGCAAAGCAGAGGTCCATTTGAGCCACTGGATTCCTGTTGGCTAGGATCACTATAGTGCAGTATAAGGTGACACATTTCTGTAAATCATCATGGTCTCCTGTGACTTTCTAATTTATTTTAATTTATTCTAATTTATTCTAGTCTGTCTTTGGAGACATCTGTTTTTGTAAGCTGATTATACTGTCTGTTTCAATCCATGCACTTCACAGAACCTTCTTTCTTAGTTTTAATAAAAGTTGTTCATTTTGGTGAGAGATTCAGTTACTTTTGTGATATTAGCACACCACATGTGCTAAGGCTGCTAAGGTAGCCTTGTGATTGCAGGTCAGTGACTCCACCTACAAGCTACCAGATGCAACTGAGAGGTGAAGTTCCTTCCAGCAGACTGTGTGGACAGCTGGGCTGCCTGCACAGGAGAGGAAGCTTGCCTCTGCAGCAGACCTCCTAGAAGCATAGTAAAAATCCAGTCCAACTTAGTGAGCATGTCTTACTGACAAGATTTGTGTCTAGAGAGTGACTTTCTCTCATTAAGAGGGGTAGTTTTTTTGCCATTCATAATTAGTATGCATTTTTACTGTTATTTTTCATTTTAAGGCTTGTGATTTTAGAGAGGGGAGATAGTCAGCTAACTGCTTAATGCTCCTATGGACACCATCTTGGTTTCCCTTTGCACTTATATTTTCTAGTGTTTTCTGCTAATTTAGTTTTAGATGTCCTGAACAAGACTCTCTCTTGGGTGCATTTGCAAAGTCTAGTAAATCGTACTGGCAGGAAGTTCCTTGTGCTATTAATTTTAAATTTCCTCCTTCTCCATTTTATTCCATTACTCCAAGTATGTATTTCCTGTATTTTCCAAATAATTCCTTCCTCTTCTGTGTGTTTATACTTCTCACATACTTGCAGTAATTGTCTCAGTCCAGTTATTATTTCATTACCATAGTCATGCTTACCTCTTTTAACCTTTCCTTGAGTCAGTTGAATTGTGTCCTTTATCAGTCCATGTCTTTAGGTTATCTTAATTTGACAAGATGCTTCTGAATAAAAGATTCCCAGTATTTCATGTTTGTATGACTCTTTTGAAATACTTGTGACTCATAGAGCACACAATCAGTTTAAGAGAGAAGTTATTAGCTGCTGTTGTAAAAACTATTTACTACGTGCTAGTTCTTATTGCAAGTTATTTACCATTGAAGTATTTGCAGTCATGCAGAATGACTAAGGTATGTTTAAGCATTGGATAAACACATATTTACCATATGCCTACTTTGCCATATTCAGATATGCCTACTTGTAGAAAGTATCATATTACCTTGATGACCTGTACCTATCATAAGGTCATATGTAGACAGCTTCTTGTATCAATGAAAGAGGTGTGGTTACTTATTATGCTCTTGGCTTTCAAAGTTCCCATTATTAAACACTTCTGTGCTTTTAATAGGTGACTTTTTGCCAGATCTTAGGATGTGTACATTATAGTGCACCGTATCCAAACCCTTTATCCTATTCCCAAATGGTGAATCATTAGTTAGCCTTCCAGAGTGAGTAATCTCTGTGGACAGCTGTGGTCAAGTCTTGTTTATCATCCAAGCCAGAGTGGTATGGCATGTGAAAACAGAGGTTTTACATCAGTTGTTTGCTCTTAATACTTCATACATTAGGGTCTGTGCCTGGTCAGTTTACTCCTGCTGTCATGGGATTTTGGTTCACGAACACTGCATGAGCAGCAAAAAATTTTGAAACAATCTTCTGCATATGAACCCAGGAAGGAGGAATGCAGAAGAATGTTTACCAGAAACTATTGCTACATAGGCATATACTACCTATCTGAAAAGGGACCTGCCTGGTGAAAATATCATATGGAAATTCATAGCCTTTTTAAAACAGCACATTTCCCAAAACAGGTGGCTATGATGATGGGCAATTCTGGAAAACCCTAAGATAGGTAGGTTCCTTAAACACAATGTGTATGTTTCACAAGGCATTCTTTTGGTTTTGTTTTGTAGCCTAACAGCAGTGGTCAAGTAGTAGGGAAAGTGCCTGGCCATTTTACTCCAGTTTTGGCACCCTCTCCCCATCACAGTGCGGTGCGACCTGTGACCCTGACCATGACAGATACTAAACCCATCACTACATCCACTGAAGGTGAGGCATCTTCACCTACAGCAACCAGTAAGTATTTCTTTAGGAAATAAAAAATGTCCATCGAAGATTTTATATGATTTCAAATTGAGGCCAGAAAAAGGCGCCTTTTCCTACTATTTGACCAAGTGGATGCTCGTCATTTTACATGGAGAGCAAACATGATCTGACTGCAAAGCTTTTCCTCCCAAAATTTCAACTGATGGATCATGTTACATGAACCAAGTTTGTGATATGACAACCACAATGAAAGGGAAAAGCCTGCATATTTGACCACTATTCAAGGAAAAGAAAATGTGTTTTTCATCTGAGGTGGACATTGTTAAGACATTGAGAAGCACACCCAGGCAGAAAGGTTTTACAATGACCACAGATGGCATTCCAAACAGGGACTGGATAATTTGCTCCTCAATGAACTTTCCTACAGAAATCAAACCTTGTTACAACACATACTGAATCTGAGCTATGATAATTGCATGCTAATATAGGTTGTGTCATTTTTAGCAAAAACAACTGTTGTGGCAAAAGAAAATTTTATTTCCCTGTCATTTCTAGAAGGGATGGTAGATCCACTGTTTGTGCTTGTTTGGTTTCTTAAAATAGAAAATAACTAACTTCAATGTTTTAAGCTCTTAACTACATATAGGATCATGTTATTTGTCCTATTATCTTCAATGGAATTGCAGTTCTAGAAATAAGGGAAAGTACCTAGACTAATTTCGTCCCTTCAGAGTATTAATGATCAGTGGTGCAGAATGTTGCTTTTTAGCTGTGTTCTGCATTTCTGTTGTTCTTGAGCTTGTGTTTGGACTTTAGAGACGGCCAGTGTTACCAGCATCAGAGTGGTGAAGATTTTTAGGAGACACTTCCAGATTCTAGGAAACATAGCTTAACAGTCTTTAAAAGTATTAGTCTCTTTAGGGTTTGTAACATTAAAATTACTTGTTCTGGACCTATTTGAATTTCAATATTGGAACTTCAAATACTCTCCCTAACTGTTGGTCTGTCTTTAATATGAGACCATAAAATGTATCCTTTTCAGGTGTTATACGAGTTTAAAACTTTTCATTAGAATTAGAATTAGAGGCAGAGATGAGACTCAAAGGCATAAGATGTAAAGGAGGAAAACTGTTAAAGCATTTATTATAAAACTTTTGAAAAAAACTACTGCTCAAGTATAAAAAAAATTAAATAGATATATGGAAGCATTTTATCTGCTCTTTCAGTATATTAGTTTCATTAAGAGGTAGTAGAGTCTAGCTGTAGCCCCACTGGTGATTTATGGTTTTTGAACCTTTTAAGAAGAGCTTGTTTTATCATCAAAGTAGAAACTGTTGCTCTAAATATTTGCACCAGAACAGAAAACTGAGAAAACTAAGTTCTTGCACAGTTTCAAGTATTTGTTGTTTCATTCTACTTTGACATGATTGTTCTTGACTTATATATCTTTCTTAGATGAGGACTGGCCTTCTGATAAAAATGGCAAAAAAACCCACAGTAAATGCCACAACTCTTTTGGGATTTTTTCTGGCAATGCGACCTTAATCATCACTATAGGAAAGCATACCGAATCTGTATATTGTCCTACTACCAAGGGAATAATTTGGACTATATTTTCAAATTAAATCATCACCTAGTTTCTTGTGTAATTCATGGGAACCTTGGTAGCTAATTCCTGCTGAACCTTTAGAACATCTTGTCTTAGATACTTAAAATAAGGCTTCCTCATCCTTCCATAGTAATTTTCAAGTAAGTTCATGCCACTACATCACATAAGTAATAATAGAAAAAATACCTGTGTGCAAATTTTATTTGGATGTGGATAAACTGCCTACAAGATAGTATAAAACACCTAATCTGCTCAGGGTGTTATGATTTTCAGAAAATTGTTTTAGTCTATCTCCTTGGTAAAGGCTTTTGACACTGGATTAGTAACTGTAAGAGCATAGAAAAAATGAAGAAATATAGCTTGTTGATGAAGAAAATTACAGTAAATCGAGGGATCATGCCCTTCTGATATATAAATTAGGTATGAATACTTATAAACTATATGTATACGATACAGTCATTATCAGTCATAATAACTCTACCACACAGATTACTGATGTTAACTTAATGGGAAAATCAACACTAAATATATTTTAGGGCATAGTTTTATTTTTATTCCCAGTGACTGACTGATTGGTTTAATATATATATAGTTATATGTTTATATAGCTTGGACAAAAAATTAACGTTATTATTGAGTGTGATGAGAATAAATTGGCAAATGATTAGCACTGCTTTTCATTCTGAAGTGCTATAGCACAATTTTTATTAATGAGAAAGAACATCAGGCTTTAATAATATTTGGGGAACCCTGTGGCCTCCATCGTAATTTTCTTCCAATAAATGTTTAATTCTTACAACAGGTTTTCAGTAAAGCCTGTTTATTGTATATAGAATTTTTTATTTTTTAATGAATGCATTTTCTTGGTTTTTTCTATGTTAAATTAATATTAGCAGGCTAGTTTAGCAAGTACTCTCATCTAGCTTCTCACTGGCATGCTTGTATGTATCTGTCCAGTTTTAGTGGTTTTGCTACTCAGCCTTTGCCATTTTTCCGGAAAGTTTCCAGGTTGTGATGCTACAGATTGCAGTGTGGATATCTCCATACTGGGAAGTTGAGTAAGACCACCTAAATAATTTGATAAGTGCCACTAAAAGACCTAAGAAGTTAATGACTTTAAGGAATTACTGGGAGAGACCAGACAGGAATTTGTCTTACAGGTGAAGGATCCATTCTCTATTGCTAATCCCAGCATCATTTGCAATTCTCTTTCTGCTCAGAAATGGGTTTCTTCAATCTTCTGTAGCAGGAAGCAAGAGAATTATTTTTGTAGTTCCCCTCAGAAAATATTGTTTTCTGATGTATGGCAGAGTTGAATGTTTACTATTGCATAGTAAGAATTAGCAGATTATATCCCACTACTGAAAAGATTAATTTCATTTCACAAAACTAAACCAAACTTTTAATTCTAATTTATGTTGTTCTTTCACAGTTGTTTGGTGTTTTCTTGGTAAAAACAGGGCCTTTACAGAAATAAAAATAATATTTTCTCTCAGCATTCTAACTTCAGGGATTTCAGTTACTTTAGATTGTATAAAGGAAATAAAAAGTGTGATTAGTTCAAATAAATACATTTTGAAATAATTTGAAAAAAATAATCAAAGGAACTACTACTGTCAAGAGACATCATTATGATTTACACATGCAGCTTCCATTGAAGTTTATAGGAATTTACACATGCCTTTCCAAATTTGGTCCAATATTTCTTTTGCTTTCTCTTAAAGAAAAGCCAAAGACACATCCTATATATTGCAAAATCATAACTCTGGATATTTCATATTTTTACTGTACCTGCACAAGGTAATAGATATGATAGGTTGGTATTTTTATCAATATGTTTTGTTCTTCCTTAATCAGCCTACACAGCCTCAGGCACATCCCAAGCCAATCGATATGTGGGACTAAGCCCAAGAGACCCATCCTTCCTACACCAGCAACAGGTGGGCAAGTTTCACATAGGTGTAATGATATAGAGAAGCTTTTGTGGTATTACCTTCCTACATGCTGCCACTGGTATCTTGGATTAGACTGAAATCTTGAGAGTTTCACTACTTGTCATGTGAAGATGAAGTTTATTCAAAACAAACTGAACGCTTTAAGAAATATCAATTTAGCCTATTCTTTGTTTCTTAGATTTGTCCCATCTTAAGGAACTCCTAATATATTTCTTTCAATATTTTAATTTTCAAGAGTCCGTACATTTAATCTTTAATGGGATTTTAGGAAGTAGAATGAGGTGTTTAAGAAACAAATACTAATTTCAAAATCAGATCAAAAAATAAGGAAAACTTAGAAAGCAAAAAATACAGTTTATTATTTTCAAGTTATTTTGTTTCCTCTTCCTCCAGATGTTTAACATATTTCTTCATTTTAGTTTTAGAAGATCATTTATAAAACTAAATTGTCAAGGCAACACATCATCATCTCCAGTGTAATAGGTTCAAATTGGTCTGATGATTTCAAATGTGATAAAACTACATTTTTGTTCTAGTTTCCTACATAGTTTTTATTTCAAGTAGCATTTTAAATTTCACATTTCATTAATGCTGTAAATTTAATGCAAATGAAGTGTTTACCCAAACTGTGAAAATATAGAGTGGAGATTAATGATGACATACAAATAAATTAGCTGCATTCAGTAGCAAGGCCATGCACAAACAGAAATGGTACATTACAAAAAATAAATTCAGACCGTTTAGAATTTTGATGTACTTTATGATGTGTGTTCATGTTCCTCTTACATAGTAACAGTAGAGGACTTTGAAATTCACAGCATATAAAATGTTAGAAGGAAAAAACCTGAATGTGACAATAAGAAGGTGTTGGTATTGGTTGCACTGTATTTTTTTCTCAGACTTGTGTTCCTGTCAGCAGTTTATATGCATTTTTGTTTCATTTTTCAGTAAAACTTACCTGTTCTACATTGCTGAGATATAGCTGACCCATTCTTCAGCTGAATTTCCCTATTCATACCCATTCCCAGGGCAAGGAGGCAGTATGTTCATTTTAAAGGTCACCACATGCAGACTTCAGAGAAAATCATAAATATGATAATTTATTCAAAATAGCTGATGCATTGCCAACTATTTTTTAACTAGTAAGACCTAAATTCAAACATCTGTACAGTTTTATGAAAATATGTAATGACTATTAGTGAGTTTTCCAGCCATTAATTTCTCAATAATTTTTCTGGCGTATTGTTTTGCTGGATTTTTTTTTTTAACCTCTCAGATTTTTTATTATGAAATGTGTTATCATTACTATGATGTGTTTCTTTAAAGATACACAGCATATGAATATTGTTTTTTAAAGCACACATAACACCTCTCTTTTTTATGCACAGTGAACGTAATGTGTGGAGTCCTTGTGAAATTTTATATAGTATTCTTTGAAATGTCTCTGACATCCTATTAATTTAGGGATGTGCAATAATTTTTTGCCCTCTGTATTTTTGGACACAATTTTTTCTGCAGACTGCTCCTGCTTAGGCCTACTCCACCCTCCAAGCTCATTGAAAAACTTCTAAACTTCTTGTGACATGCCAGAAAGTAGTAGAAGGATATTTAACTTTCTCCTGGCTAATTTTTCACATATATATTACTAATTTTTTGCATCTTATGTTTATTTTTGTCTTTGTGTAGATCAAAATAGTTTTCAAAATTTTATCGGTGTCTTTGGACTATCAAGGTGAAGGCGATCTCAGAGGTCTTTGGTGTTCACATGTGTTGTGTCTGATAATCCCTTTTGTGGTAAAACGTGGCCAAATGACTTAAAGGGAAGGGGAAACTAAGTTAGATCTCACATACGCTTCAGAAGCATAAAAATTATTTAATTCCACTGTGTTAAACCAATGTTCTCCTTTCTAAAGCGTATTGCTTCATAGTCTCATTATATTAATCCAAATTGGTGAGCCACATAGTATATTTGAAAGTATCAGATTTTTATTGTCTTTGCTCTTAACTCACTGTTCTCTTCTGTCATATGCAATGGACATATCTGTGTTTGCCTGAGCATGTTTGTGTGTGTATGTGTGTACGAATGCCTACACATGTGTAGAAGATTAAGGAGTAGTACGTACAGATGAAACCATCTGAAAAAAACAGAATTTCTTTAAGTAGAAAGTTTTTCAGATGGATAAATATGAGCATATAGTTATCTATAGATAGGTATGTTTCTAATGGATTAATTACCGTCACTCAATTTTAAAGGTGACATGCAGAGATGACAGACTATATATATATACACACATACATACATATTACCCAGAAAGTAAGGTAGATCACTGAGATTGTCTAAACAATTTTAATAGAGCAAAGGTTATCCTTTGGTAAGACAGAAATGGGATTGATTTACTATGTCCTTTCATTACTTTACAACAATTTAAAAGAGACCACTCTTCATGTGGCAGATTTTAAATGCATTTGCTTTAGAGCAACCCATGATGAATGAAAAGAAAAATCAAGGGGTACGTGAAATAAGGCAATAAATCATTTTATATTAGTGGAGAGAAATTTTCAATTAGAAAGCCAGTGGTTTTAGTTCCAAAGAGGTCTTATAAACATTCCGCATACCCTGTAATGCACAGTGACCCCTCAAGAATAAATACTGTCACTGGTACCTTTTTTAATTCATTGGAGGAGTCTTTATGAAGATTTATTCTCTGTGGTTATGAGAAATATTGGCATATTCCGTTGAGTACTTTTTGTTGCTGTTAAAAAGAACCATTATGTAGCCCATTTAAGTTCCAGTAACCACAATAAATTTAAAAGTTACACACGTATTTTGAAACACACACTCACATGGAGTCCTATCAATGTGATAGCTTTCTAGAAATTCCGGTAATCAATGTATAGCACAGTGCACCCGAAACACTCACATTTTGATGGAAAGCACTGAGTAAAGCTTTGAAGACAATGCTTTATAGAGTCAATGGGAGAATTTGTTGGCTTTTACTGATAAGGATACTGTGAAATTGTATATATGGATTAGTTAGCCTGTAACACTGATAGTTAGAAAGACCAGATTCTAAAGGGGAACTATGTAACTATGCAGTCCACTTTCTGATGCACTAGCTGGTGGGTCTTCCCATTTCTTGTCTTGAAATGCCAGGCATTTCTATGCTATGGCATGAATAGTTACAAAAAATACATTGCTTCAGTGGCATTTGTAGAGTCATATATATCTTCACACTTTCTTGTAAAAAATTCATATCAGACCTCCTCTGTCTGTTAGAAATTACTAATGACCACTCATTTTAATTTTTTTGATTCAGCATCAGCTTCTGAGAGTTTTTAAGTGTTGATAATGTAACTGCAGAAAGAACACTATGGGAGAGGGCAAGGGACACGATAAAAGCTAGTACCTGAATGAGAGAGTTTTTCTTAATTTTATTATTAGTCATTGGTGGGAGTATTTTCTGAAGGCAAATCTACTGCTCGTTGTTTATCTCTGCTGAGAAACATCCTAACTAAATTAAATAAAAGAAATGTTGGAAAATTTTTGCAATTATATGGGTGTATCTTCATCCCCCTCCCCCTGCAGCGTAATTTGCATTTATTGAAGATTTGTGGTTTCTAAGCCTAGACTAGAGGAAAAAAGCAACACACCAACAAACTGAAGAAAGTCAGTCAAATTCAACCTTGTATAAGTGGACACAATTCCTTGTCAGATTCTACATTCTGCATTCTACATTCTACATGCCAGAGTCTGCATTCTTTTGACTAAGTAGCTTTAATGGCAAGATCATTACTTCAGTAACAGAATCTTAATAATCAGGATTCTCATGGTTAGGTGATATTTCTTTAGTCTCCTTATGTCATAGTTCTCCAACTTTGTGGATTTATTATAGTATTGAAATGACAAACATTTAGAGTCAGGTTATGTTGTTTCTGGCATTAATGGTAGAAAATTGCCAGAAATACTAGTAAAGTACTTTCCCTGTGTAAACATTTAAAATGATGGATGGATGGATGGATGGATGGATGGATGGATATGATGGATGAATACACAGACACTTGTATTTTCTGCAAGTGCAGATGAATGGTGTCACAAAAAATAAGGTTTCTGTTGGAATGAATGAAAGAACTGCAAGGTTTTTGTTCTTGACCATTTAATTTTAATGCACCTCTGGGCTTTTTATGGATGATTTTATTTTTAATTAGAAAACATAAATAAATGGAATAGCTATTATAATCTCTACAATAACAATAATCTCTAGAACTTTCCTGTCACTATGTTAAGTAATGATGCCCCAGTTGCTGAGAAATTAAGGAACTCTTCCAATCATTGCACTGATAAACTCAGTGGCATGGTTTTCACTAAAGCTTGCACTTTCTGGGTGTGGTATGTTGCATTTGTGATTTTCACACAGATTTTGCAATTATGAGTGAGACCTTTTCAATGTATATAGTAATAAGGTCTCCAAAATGATCAGAAAATTGTAGATAGCTTTTTATTTCCTACAAATGCCTTCCCTGACTCTTCAGTAGAAAGTTATTCTTGCCAGATGCTTCCTTTAGTTCCTTTAGAGCTGCACAGGTCAAAATGTAGTTCTCTTTGTACTATTAATCATGGAAATTGTGAACTTAAATGTCCACTGAACACAGGGTATTTGTTTACAAAATATTTTGGGTGGATGTTACTTTTGCATTCAGCAGCAGGCTGAAAGAAGAACACAGATGGACTCCTAAAGAGAACTTGTCAGTAAAGTCAGGAAACAGGTTATCAACACTTAGCCTGTTCTTATTGTGTCCCTTATCATAATTGACAGTTTGACGTAAAACTGGGTCACATGATCACCAGGGAGGTATGTAAATGGCTAAGAGGTCACCTTTCACATATGCTTGCTGGAAAGGAAACACATTTAAAGGAAGTTTCAGTCAGAACAATAACAATATGCAAATATTAAGTTTTATGGGTTTTTCTCAACTAACAGAAGCTATAACAGGCTCCTATTATACTTTCCAAAATAAAATTCTTCTTTCCCTAGCTATCACAGAAACTTGAAATTAATGTTCGTCTTAGCCACTCTTTAGATACAAGACTAGAAAATAGGCTTAAATACTAACACCTCAAAATTATTCATACTATGATTAAAGATTGAGCTGTTGTCTGTGAGTTTTTTATGTATGTGTGATTTGCATACTTAAGAAGTTGCAGGATGGTTGTGCTTTCAAGGTGGTGTTTAAACTGTGAAGACAGCTATAGTAAAATCTAGCACTTGGGTAGAACGTCACATCAGTATGTCTCACAGCTCTGGAAAGTGCAAAACATAATCTGTTTCCTGGCATTTTACAGAACAGCAGCACTTGGTCTACTACTTTGCTTGTCTCCAGGCCTGTTTCCACTTCCATGCTTGTGTCTCCTTCCTGTAAAATGTCTGAGGTGAATGAAAGAGTTGCACTGCCTCCCAGGAGAAATGCATGCAGTGGGCTTTGTGCTCTCTGCTGCTTTATGAGTGCAGCAGTGGGGAGGTATCACAGCGTAAGGGCAGAGCCTAAGATCCAGGACCAGGAAAATGGCTGGGCTACCTGTGAGGATTCTTCATCTCCTGCAAGGCTGGGCATCCTTTTCCACTTCATGATATTGACTCATCCTCTTTTTTGTGGTTAAATGAGAGATAAACAAGAAAATAATTGATAATGTTTTGAGGATGGAAGATGTTATGATAGCGAGGTGGCTTGCCTTGCAAAAAAACCCCACAGAACACCGGACTGAAGGTCAAGTGTTCAACAGCCTTCTAGGAAAGACTTTCACCATGTCATATGTCAAGTCAGGTCATTTATTTTTCATTCATTTGAGAAAATTAGTAATGTTTTCAGCAGTTATTAGGTATATCCTGAGGACCATTTCTTATGTCCCTCTACTGAGGAATGTAAGTTTTCTCAAGTAGTTTCCTGACTTTTCACATATCCACATAGCCTTTTTTAGATGGCTTATAGTGAGTAAGAGTGACTGGTGCCTTCTCGTCTCCAGCTAACACTGTGGCATGATTTAGAGATACCTAGGTTACTCTGAGAAGAATAACTAGACAGAAAGCTTTCAGTTTGACTCCAGACAGCATATATCACTTGAAATACTGTAATGAAGTGTCTTACGTTCTTCCAAAGCTTGTTACTCATGTCAGGTCTGTGCACCCAAGCTTTCCCTGCTGGGCTGTCTGGACATCCTCCGAAGGCAGCCTCCCTCTGATGCTGTGAACAGACTTCTTCCATTAAATAGAGCTCAGACATACAGAGTTCTGTTAAATTCTACAGTATTTTTTACCCAGAAACCACTCAACACATGCACAGGCTGCAGATGTAGACTTTGAAAGTGATATTTCTAAATCTTAAACGTGCAGAGATCTTTCAATAGGAGTGACTCGGGAGAGGAAGTTTCATGTGAGGGAGATTTAAAAAAAAATAAAAAATCCAGGCAGGTTAATTTTCAAAGACATTGCAACAGCTGTGTGAGCCTACTGAGGAGTATGGAGCAGCAGTTTTTGACGTTGGGAAGTTGTATTTCAGTTCACTAATACAGTCCTAAGCTAGTAACAGAACCGGCTGTCACGCAAACCTGCACCTCTTCACAGTGTTGTCAGTACTGCAAGCATGGCACAGTTGGTGCAGTGAACAGCACTACAGTACTAGCTGTGAGTCTCATGGAGCATGAACCTTCATAAAAATGTGCATGTACATGCCTACATACACAGCTTAGGTATAAAATGCACATGTTGCATTATTACCTTTGCAGTATTTGGATGTATGTGAATTGAAGTACTTATGACTATATATAATAAGAAGCATGTGATTACTAATATTTATGAAGTATGTTTCAAAAGCTTTGTGGTGCTTTGTTAATGATAAATGTGGCATATTAACTGTATGTGTGGAAGGTTTTTATACATACAGACTGTGGGAAGAATACAGTGATTTAGTGCAGAAGCTAATTTACTAAAATGCAATATATCAGTCTCTTACTGTTTTCTCCAAATGACAAATGCAATTAGGTTCTCTATAGTAAGCTAAGTGCTTGCAGGATTTCTGAGACCTAAGTGAATATAGTAATTTGGTAACGCTAAGTTTGTGATTTTAGTATATATTTAGTGGTTCAAATCAGCCAAAGGGCTTTTATTCATAGATTTTATATTTTGTGAAGAAGTAAAAGAGGGGGATGGGTGGAAGGGTTTAATCTTTCAGTCTTTTGTTTCAGCTGCAAGTGAGTTTTTATAGCTAAGTTATGAATCTTTAAAATACGCATTTGTAGTGAAGATGATGACATCCTTAAGGATAATAGCAGAAATATGTCTATTGTATGTCGAGTAACTGGGCTGACATATTTTATTATGTTTTCATTATTCAAATCAGGCTTAGGATCCTGTTTTGTATGGTGACTGAATCAAATGTTTACTTAACCATTTCTTTAAACATGTTTAATATATTATTCACAGTTACCTCTAGCAAACTTTTTAACTGCATGTTTCCTTTTCTGGTTAATTTCATGTGGTTTAGTCATGCTTTTAATGGCCTTTAGAAGGTCCCTTGGAGTTCTTTAGATAACAAACAAGAAACAATCCCTATGAAAACATCAAAGACTAACATTTCCATTTCTCAGACCTTAACAGCAGGAAGCTTATTAGTCTAACAGCCAGACAGGGTCAGATTTGCAATATTGTCTTGTCCTCAGCATTTGTATTTTTCAGGAAAAGACTGCAATAAATTGTGCTTCTGTGAAAACAGTTTATTGTAGTTTGTTTGCTGTAACCCTGTACTATCTCAAGAATGTGAACATGGATAGAGAAAACTAAAATGCATCGAATGCAATTAAACTCAGCAACATTATCTTCAATTAAGAGTGTTTAATCATATATAATAGTACAGCAATTTATATAAACATGACTATACAGAGGATAAAAAATATTTATTTTTTTTAGAAGTCAGATAAGCTCACTTTCTTAGGCTTAAAAAAAAAGCAGCATATATTTTCAATAAATCTGCTAACACTATCAGGCAGCTGTTAAATAAACAGAGCTGCCAAGGGTTGTTTGAACAATCTGTGAAGGCAGAACTGATCATTTGATGATCTGGGAAGAATTTGTTTCAAAAAATATTTAGTACATTCCTCATCATATTAAAATTCAGTTAAGTATTTTAAATTCTACTTTTCTGAGTCTAAATAAAATTAGATTGTTTCATCACCTTGTGCTAAGCAATACCACTTTCAGTAATACTAGATTAATAAACTTCAGTAACAGAATACTTTTACTTTTCTTAAATAGCAAGATAGAAACATACAGTTTTGTTTAATTTTCGCAAATTTTCTATAAATTGCATGACTTCTATGTTTCACAAAAAACATGGTAAAAGATATTGTTTATATCTTTCCTTACTCATATTGATTATATCTTACCTTGCTCAATACAGATTATATAGAGCATTGTTTAAAAAGCTAGCATAATTATTTCCTTTCTTAAGGTATCGCACTACTGATTATTAACATTTCCTTTTATTCCAGCTCAGTTTGTAGTCTAATAATGCCTAATTGTTATGTGCTACACACTAGTTACTCTTTTATGCTTTATTAATAGAGGATCATATTAAAATATCGTTATATTAAACAAGTCTATAGGCATTTATTTCTCAAAATAAGTTATTTTCTTTGTTTTATTTTTACAGTTACTTCTTGGGAAAGTAAGACTTTTGCCATGTACAGTAGTAGTTTGCATGTATTCATTTAAATACTAAAAACTGTAGTATGCTCGATCCATATCTGACTGCTAGGTTTCAATTGACAGCTGAGAATTTGTGACTGGACCATGAATCAAAACGGCAGGCATTTATACCCCAGTGCCAGTGAGGATACATTGGGAATTACTTGGCAAAGGTAACATTTTAATTATTTCCATCCCTACACCGCCTCTAAAAAAGTTACATAGAGCAACAATATCTGTTTTAGTGGGCCTCCAGAGGTATATGTGACAGCATTATAATAAAAATATGTCTGTAACATTTCTCCTAAATGCATTAAGGTTATCTTTCATGTAAGCTGACTTTAAATGGTCTCTTAAAGTAACACCTTAAATAATGTTATGCTGTCCTATGCAAAGGTTTGAGAGTTGAAGGAAATACTGATCTTAGGCTTTAAAAATGTCATTTGCACTCATATTTTTGGGACCTTAGTTATTAAAAAAAAAGAAAACAGTGCTGTTAGAGGAGTATAATAACAAATGGCTGAGGTGGTGGTTGGTTTTGGGTAAAGAATAACTATATTATTTATAGAGATATTTCTTGCCAATTGGCTGATGTAGTTTTAGTTCACTAACATATATCTGAAGGTAAGATATAAACCATCTTATTTTAACTGAATAACAAAATAATTAGGAATGATTTACAAAAAGAATCTCTTATTCCACAAGTCCCCCCTATTCCCCCTGCCAAATAAACCAAATAATAAATTCCTTTAACCTTTTATATATTATTAATTTATTAGATTTTATATCTCTGGATATATAGTGGATTATGGTGTGTGTTTATCTAAATAGGCATATAAACAAATCAACATAATTTTGATGCATCCGTTTTCACTTTTTTCATGTACAGGATTATCTGCAACACACACTTAATGAAGGTTGTATGTGTAAAGCTTGTAGGTTGGGAGCCTATCAGATGAAGTATTAACCACTCACTCATGAAACAATTTAAAATATTTTTTTGAAATTTATGTGTACATGTAAATATATGGACCTGTGAACAGTTAGTGTAAATATGTGTGTGAGTGTAATTTATAGGTATTATGTACAAAATGTCTTTTGATACATTTTACTGATGGTACTGTGGATTGCTAGACATTTTAGGACTTTTGAGAGTCAACTTGGAAGGGAAATTCCTGAAATTTGAAAACTGGTGCTGTTTACAAATATGAAGTTTAATTTTTTTTTTCAATTTTTCTTAAACTGTGTTTTAAAACTGGGAGAATTGTGGTGGTAAAATAAGTCCTTATCATTTCCTTCCTTATATATTAAATAGTACAATGGAAAATTAGCTAATGATTTCACCCCATCTCTTCAAGGGCTGTTATTCGCATTACAAATCCCCGTCACGCAGTAATTGCCAATGTTTTCAGTGTACTACCAGTAGTGAATCCAAACTGAACTTTTATAGGACTGGGAGGGGAGTGATTTATTCTCCCACTACAAAGTGGAATTTTTCAGGGCATTGACAGGCATTAGAAAGTTACATCAAAACAACCTATCTATGAACATCCTCCCACAGTTATAATCAGTCATCACTTGAGCCCCCCTTATAGCCAGTTATACTGATGGAAGCACTGTCCTAGTGTTTGCTGAATTCAGTTTTTCAGTACTGTCATACAACACCTTGGGCATAAAGTGTGTAAAGAAACAAAAAGTAGGGGAAAACATTTTTGTGTGATGATCAACCCCGCTCCACTATCCATTTGCTGTTATACACCACACTGCTTTGCAGATGACTCCCAGAATGCTGCCTGCCACTGTGGCCCTACCAACCTACACAAGCACTGTCAGAAGATCTTGGGCACTAATTCTGCCATGGGCATTTCATTAGAGGCCTAGACTATGCCATTTGCTCTTGGATTATGCACAGCCTTGAAGGACAAAAAAACCCCCAAACAGTTCTGCCTAAGCACATGGCTTTTAGTTGGATCTTGAAATATGACATTCTTCAAATCCCACAGAAATGAGGAAGACCTAAGAAGAGAAATTATACCTGCACAGGCTAAGGAGCAGTGAGCCTTTCTAACACTAAAACTAACATTAAAAAATGAGAATATAGTGCAAAAGTAATTTTTATATGTTGGCAAACATACACATCCTAGTCCAGACAAGGTTTCTGCAACTGCAGACGGTTTGATAAATGCCTGATTATGTGATTTCCTTAGATCTGCAGAGCTCGTTTTGATTGTGCTCAATCTCACCTTTTATGTCAGGCTTTTGTGTTTAAGTATACTGTTTTTTCAGAAATATTGTTGACCTCAGGCAGGTGAAAAAGTTGGTAGTCCCTCAGTGCTAGCTGCCCTGTCTCTCTTCAGATATCTCTACATGTAGCAGACATGGTCATGTTGAAAGCTTTGTCATCAAGCATTGTTGGTGAGCCACACCTTGGAAGTTTGAGGAAAGTAAATGACAAAAACCTTCTGTTATTTCTGTGTTCTTTGTCTTATTAATAGGTGCCTGTCACACCTCATGGTAGGTACAATACATAGATTTCAAAATTTTGTTTTGTTTCTTTAGAAACAGTTGGGATTTGAAGATTTAGGTATAAGACAGTAGTGGTCTGCATGCAGAGGTTGAAATTTGCTGAAAAGAAGATAATATCAATAATACTAAACAAAAAAGGACCAACAAGCCACGAAAACTTAGATCACTGGTACAGCATTTTCTACAAAACCAGAAGACTTAAAGGGAATTGTGATAACAAAAAAATAGATTAATATCTGTATAGCTGAATTAAACATTCTAGTAGCTTTAAAGAAAATACTTACATTAAACATTCAGTGACCATCCTAAAAAACTCAAAATAAAATTGAAAAAAACCCCACCCCTGCTATTTGGTGAAGTATTTAGAAGTAGTAATTTTTACTTTGCTCCTCATACCCAAACAATCTACAGTTTTTGTTTTGGTTGGTTTGATTTTTTTTCATTGCTTACTTAGAATATTTATGGTACATATTCTGTCTTTATATGACTTTTTATATTTATTTGTAAATTTATTTTTATTGTGTCTGCTGAACTTTCAACACCATTTAAACACATCAACAAAAATAAGATCTCTATTACTTTCATGATCATTTAGGTAATTTTTTTGGTTACATGTGAAGAAGATACTCAAAACCATTAAAAACCCCAGTTCCTTATATTTTTGATAACGGCAGTTCTGTTTTCCTAGAGGCAGAAGGCGAGGGAAAGCTGTGAAAATCTGTAAGGCTCATTTAGAAAAATACAGTCTCGGTCACTATGTGAGGGCAGAAATGTATGCAAAAAGTACACTCAAGAAATCAGTGAGAGTGACAAAAAATGGGGGTGTGTGTGTGAGGCTGATAGCATGAGTTTGATCCTAAATCTAAGCTACTCATTACACCATCAATGGTATTTCCAGTATAAAATCTGGCATGACGGGTCTCTCCTAGACCATGTGGAATATTTGCAAGTCTTCCACAGACTGTTAGCAACTTTTCATTGCCAAAGTGTACATTTCAGCTCAGATATTGACAAATGTATTTTTATTTAAATTAATTCTTTTAACAATCATTCTGCATTGACAGTTTAACATTACCTTTACTGTATCCAGGCAAATGGACTAAGCTAGAATTTCATGCTTTCATTCAGTTATCTTGACACATCAGCATAGTACAACAGCTGGCTCATTCCTGGAGATGCTGAGGGGAGCTCTGTTCTCAGAGTGCCGAATTTCTTTCTCAGCTGTAGCTGTGGGGTATTCAGCATTCCAAGCATCATTACTCTCCCCCCATCATTCCCCCCCCCTCCCCCGCCCAGCACCACTGTGTGTTTATGATAACAGTGCTGATAAGGCAATCAGATGGGATAATCTGATTCGTGAAATAAGTTGGAGGGGAATTGAGAATGGGTGCATATTGCTTTTGTAGCACAATATCTTGTACATATTTGGTTATGAGAAAACATACAGCTAAAATTACACAGCCAGCAGCGTGTCTGTGGAAGCACATTTGGGAAACACAGACACCTGTTGGAGCAGTAAGTTCATACACTCTGACCTGTGTCCCTCCCTCATTCCTCTCCCCAGCAATGGTTTGGAATAAAAGTACCATTTAATTACAATTTAAGAATAAAATTACTGAAGTTTCCCAATTGTAAAAATATTCACAGAGAGAAAATCTAATGATTTCTTATCTTTATCAATTTAGATTACTAATTCTAATTACAGCGCAAGTCTGTAATGCAGAAAGATGTGCAGAACATTGTTTCCTCCCAATCCAGGAAAACATCCTCTGAACAATCCCTAAGAAATTAGTTGTATTCAAGCCAGGCTTGCATGCTGCCATCCCACAGGAAATGGGTCAGCAATCCATTAAGATGCCATTAGATAATCTAATTTGGAACTTAATCTCTAAATTAACCATGCTCCATACTTGAAGCATACTTGAGAGAAAGAAAAAAAGTTTATGTTTGAATCGATAGGGGAGCCGAAGCGTGAAGAAGGCTGTTTGTTTTTTCTGTAGCTGTGGTCACGTCTCAAGCCGTCTGGTAACCAGGAGAAACCAGACATGATGTAATTCCAGATTGAACATGAACTTCAGGGACTTAGAATGGGGGAACAATGGACCATAGGAATCAATAATGTCCATTTTCCACATGATTATGTTTGGAGCTTTAAGTTAAACTTTATGGGAGAAGCAACAAGAACTGCAGTGTGACCAAAATGAGTGAGTTGATGTAGAAGCAAGATGTTAAAATAAAGAAAACAACTTCAGTAATAATTTCTGAGCAGCACTGCAGATTCCAGCAGGATTAGAAAAGTTCTTGCTCTGCAGTGAACTGGTTGCCTGTTCTGAGATCTCTTTGTTCACTTAGGTAGGACAAACTTAATCTTATGTTTCCTGTCAGATGATTTTTGGCAGCTGCTAGGGAAGGAGGAGCATATTATAGAGGATTCCCAAGTTCAGACTGTATCTTTAACCCCTTGGTTACTCCAGCTTTCTACTTCTTTATCATCTTACCTCCAGTTTTTTCTTTTGAATCAGTAGAAATGATTTGTTTGGGTTATTATATTTGTTTGTTTGGTACAGTTAGAATTGTCTGTATTATTAGTCATGCTTATTTGATAAACTTATATATATATTTTTAAATGTGCTAAGGTAAACATTCTAATGATTCTAAATGGAAATAGTAATATATGGGAAAAGAAAAAGGTAGTGTAGATGTGTAAAGTTGAGAGTGAGTTTTTCATAGGCAACCCAGTGGACTCTGGTAACCAAGCACATGTTCTGCATAGTTTGGCTTGACTTGGTCACAGCCTCCTCTGTGCAAGTGCATGTATGAGAAACCCTGTTAGCCCTGTTCCTGCACCAAATTCTCATACATGAATGGTCCAAAAGCACAGCATGGATATGCACCATTTCTCTGGGCCCTCCCTCTGTTATGGGTATTCTTTGTTAGTAGTGGGCTCTGTAGCCTCTTCCCGATCTTTGTATACCTTTTTGTGTTACACTCCCACATAAAGAAGACTGCAGGGAATAGAATGAATAGTATGCTTATAGGAGATTTCCCTTTTCCCTACCCTGGTCATAAATCAGTAGGTTTTTAACTCCTCCATCTGCTGGGTGCATGGTATGTACCCACAAAACTGTAAAAGTCATCCTAAACTAACCTGAGATACACTTAATACTTCTCTTGAAACAAGTGCTCATCTTGGAGGTAAAATTTGGCAGCTGTTTACCTATGGATGCCAGTGTAGAATGGTAACAGAAGAACCCATTAAGTATATGTTGGGAGGATGGTTAATTCTTTTGGCAGAAATGCAGAAGTGAGAACTTAGCCAGGGCACTGAGAGTAGAAAAATTGCATTTCCAAAGTTCTTATGATCCAAATAATTTTAAATGGTAAAAGTCCATGTACTTGTGTGGGCAAGCACTTACTACAGAGATAGATGTGCCTTGCTTGGTGGCTTACTATTGTCACTTCACTCAGCATTGAAGATGTTTCTACCTTTTCCATCCAAAGACTGACTTGGCAGGATCTGATCTAAGCTAGTGAGTTAATGTACATGATAGTAAAGCTTCAAGAAAGAAATAGTAATTTTAATGTGCTTTCTGAATGGTAAGATACTTTTGCAGACTTCTGAAACTGTAAAAGAAAGAAGGTAGTAACTGGTGCAAAATAATAATCTGGAAGACCTCCACATTTACTCAGGTCAGATTAGATTTATTTTTTATTGCATTTAGTTAATTGCTTAACATTATTATTCTCTTTATGTTATTATAACCTCCAAAGTGGACTGTATATACATATAATGTAAGCACTACTTGTGGTCCATTCCAGTAATATTTTAATCAGAGGTTCTTGAAACAGCAATTATTATCTTTAAGAGGAAATCATGGCAGAAATCTTGATTTAATTAACATCTGGAAACTGTAATGGATAGTGTAATGGAGAATGTTAACCCTGTAGGATTCTTGCAGAATTTTTCTTTGCTGTTTTATTGCATTTGAACAGATAAATACATTATACTTCCTTTGGATAGAAAGGGAACTGATGACTGTATAACATATCTGATAGTCTACCTATGCTGAAAACTGCTACCAGTGGTGAAATTACTTAATAGTGTAATGCTTCAGAAAGATGATTCTGCAACAAAAATAGATCTGAATCTCACATCCCTCTCTTTATGCTTCTCATGCAATTTTCTTCAAAACTTTGCCTTGAGGAGTTTTTTAGGTCTCACTTCATGTTTCAATGGAAAGGCATTTCTATTATAACTTTTGTCAGCAAATGGTTAACAGTTTTCTTCAGGAGTAGTAAGCTGGAGTGTGAGGTAGACCTGTTTTATTCCACTCATAGAACACAAAAGATTTCTTATCTGAAGGAGAAACCATGTGGACATCCTATTAAGTCCTGCTAGGACAAACACCTTGTCTCTGGCCTGGGCAATGGAAAGAGTTTTGACTTCCCTGGTTGAGTACTGCCTCTGGTTTTGTGAAATAAAGTGCTGAATTTTAACTGGGAATCATACTAACTGCTGGATGGTATGGTGAAGGGAAAGGTGTTCCCCCATTTCCTGCTCATGTGAGCGCCCAGGTGAGTTTGTTTTGCAGTCAGAAGTAACTGTCATTCCTGCTAGGATGTTCTGCAAAAAAACCATGGATGGTTTCCACGGCAGAGGTTAAGCTCTGCAATACTCAGAGATATCCCTTCCAAGTAGGCTGGAGAAGGCTAACAGGGGGACCTTGCTCTTCTGGGCAATTGGCTGCTGGAGTGCTGGGGAACTACAAAGCAGAGTGTGGCTCATAGGGTAGTGGAAAGTCCAACTAAATTTGCCATTAATGTAAAGGGAGTTCATGGGAATATTGGATAGACAGCCGCACACCTGTATCTTAGCAGAGCCTGTTTTGTGTGTTTGGTTATTCATAGTTGTGTCACAGCTGTTCTCAGAGCTCTGTACTATAACTAGGGCTGTTTTCCTCAATGGCTTTCGTTCAGTTTTCTTCCTCTGTCTGCAGTAAGCCTCTGGTGGTGGTACCAGGACTGGGGTGGCCCAAGAGAGAGTTACATCCACCTGTAGTATGATAACATTTTCTAAACCACAAGAACTCATCAAGCCTTGGAAATAATGGTTAAGGAAATGCCAGAAAACAGAGTGAATGGGTCCTTCTTCCCAGCTGCCAGTGCAGGCAGATTCTGCCCACTGTGTGTGTTTAGACCAGGACTCCAGCCACCTCCACAGGTGTGGAAGTGGTGGCTGTCCTGGTCCCTCAGGTGCTTGGCTGCCTGTACCACCATCTCTGGCAGAAGGCTTGATGTGAGCAGCACAAAAGCTTTGAGACTCCTGCAGGATATAGCATAGGCACTGTATTACTCCCTCAGGATTCAGAAGTAGTACTGACAAATTTCTTGCATTCTGCAAGGCTTGAAAGGTTTAAATAAACACCTATATTAAACTGATAGGTCATACGGCAACAACAGTCATTTAGGAACTTGCTACAGCTTATTTTTATTGAGCAGTTTCCATAGAAATCAAGATCTCTATCTAGTATTTGAAGTAGCAGATAAAAATTTCGCTGCAAATAGTAATTTGCTTTTAGTTTGCACTTACTTGTTTTCTTCACCCACTGTAATCACTAGAAGGCTGGCAACTTTAAAATGAAGCAAAAAGTCAAAACTATATTTATCCAATCATTGAGGTGCACTATAAATCTTCAGAAAGATAACCTGGAGCCTGTGTGTTTAGCCTTTGCTAAACAATAATTTTTCAACTAAGAAAATTTATATTCTTTGAGTTACTGTTGCATTTTTTTTGAAGTCACAAAACACTGTAAGTCCCATCTAACAGGAGAGCAAAGAACTGTGCATTGTAAAAATATATTCAGACAGGTCCCAAGCAAACAAATCTGCTTGGCTCTTTATTTTTTTATTACTAGTTTTTATTTTTACAAATCCACGTGCTTGGAAACAATTTGCTTTGTGTCTGTTATTTCAGAATTTACTTCTTAGCTTCACTGAAATCCAAAGAGGAAGAAACAAAAAATGCATTTTAAAACAAATTGTGAAGGAAGATGAGGAATAAGTTGAAACAATTAAGGCTCTTAAATGAAATCCTGGTATTGAATTTTTTTTCTTTTGGAACATATTCTTTTCATTATATTGTCTTGGAAAAATCTTTTATGCACTAAAATGTTTAAGTCTTTGTGAGTTCTTCAAGATTTGTAGTGTAACTGTGATTTTTAAATTTTAAATGGGTTTTTATTTTCCTCCGAGAGCAGATTTTTTTTTGTAATAGTCACTAAACTCTGTAACAAAATTATTAAAATTAATAATTAAAACATTTTCAATTTATTAGAACTAAAACAATAAAAATTAAACATATTATCTGATTTTACATTTTGAAAACGGCAAATATTTTCTTATTTAAATTTCTGAAAATGTTAATTCTCTGCAGATTTTTAGGTGTCCTTCAAGAATATACCCAACTGAAGAAATAAAACCCAACAGCCTTAGTGAATATTATTGGTACTTCAGGCACTGAAAACATTAAGATATTAATATTTATTGTATTTTCTTCATGAAATATGATTAATCCTTCTCCTTTGGGAATGTGGCCATCATTGAGACAAGCAGGTCAGGAACTATTTCCGCCTTTTTGCATGTAAAACATAGCACCTGAAATGAATTTCTAGGAGTTAAAATAGTAAATTATCCAGTTTAGAGAGGTATTTTCACACAGAAGTAAATGACACAAAAGTAAATAAGAAGCTGTTCATATTTTTTAATATGAAATAGCTGAGAAACATGCCCCCCTGGAATTTGCAAAATAAGTTGACCACTTTTCAGCAACTGAAATGATCACAAAAGGCTGCCAAATGAAATGTAATTATGTCATGAATATTTGAAATAGATAAAAAGGGTCAATTTTCCTCTTTATACCCAATGCCAGAAAAGCGCATCTGCTTTTCCAGGGAGAGAGCAGAGAAGAAATGGGACAAAAGATATAGAGGGAAGAAAACTTTTTGCCTCCACAGTATACATGTTGAAGGGTTTCAGATGCATTATCAGGAAGCTCCTTAGCCTAAACCCAAAATGTAATTCCAAGTAAGCACTTACGTTACGTTAAGCTCACATACAATGTGAAATGCAGAGGAAGGGTGTGTTTGTGTGCTATGTGTCCGGTGTTGGTATTAGTTCTTTGGCAATGATGATGACTTAATGATGCTGTTCTTCTTCTGAATAAATGGGACAAAACTTTCTTTGAAGTCATAAAATCACATAGCACAGGACAGCTTGGTTTGGACTTTTGGGTTGCCAGAACCGCATCTAAGGAAAGGGCTGCTTAGGCTTCTGGGTACTGAATGCCAGCAACTGAGACCTGTCTTTGACTATCCATCTTGCAAGTACTACTGGTTGCTGCCTGCTGAACCTGTGAATGTCATTGGCACTTCAGCTCCTTAGTGACAGAGTTCTTTTGAAATGATGACTTAAGTTCCTAAGTCATTGGATTGTCCTTGAAAATACTTTCTTTCTCAGAGGCTTGTTGAAAAGAAAATGGTATTTGCTGTTACCCTCGACTCATGGCTACCCTTGGCTGCAAATGTTTGGATAATTGGATCCTGGTTAGCTGGTGTTTCTGAGACTGACATTCTTAGGGATTTTTTTTTTTTTAAATACAGGTTTTTTGAACATAAAAAGTCCTCCGTTCTTACGGGCACCTATGCATCTCAGAGGCCCATCTTGGGATGGTAACAAGATAAAATGCTGTGTTGTAAGAAGGGAGGAAATCTCACAGGATGCTGAACCACTGAATCCTTATACTGTATTCTTGAAAAAAGAGCATCTGTACCCTGTGGTATATTTCACTAGCTGTTAAATGGCATCCTTTGCACCATATAGTGTCACTTGTATGGTTTAGTTGTGTTTGCTCTATATATTTGCGTCTGACATTTTGGGGGGTTTTCATAAATAAACAGACCACTTAGTGTAATTCAGCAGTCATACAACTTGCTACCAAGTTCAACACAGTTATTTTTCTTTCAAACAACTCATACTTTAACAAAGAAAACCAGGAAGTAGGATCTCACTTTACATTCACAAATTTTATTTCCTGTTTTATCTTAAGTAGTGCTATTATTAATGAATATTAGCTGGACCTTGATTCAAATTGATTGTATACAAGTTTAATTTATGTTTTTTTTGTCTCTCTCTCTTTGTCTCTCTCCTTGTATCTTTCCCCTTTTCAACAGTCCTGGTACCTGGGCTAGCTTGGTTCCTTTCCAAGTATCAAATAGGACACCGATCCTGCCGGCAAATGTCCCAAATTATGGTTTGAACATAATTGGAGAGCCTTTCCTTCAAGCAGAAACGAGCAACTGAGGGAAACAAAATTAAAAACACAATTAAAAAAGAAAATGAAAAAAAGAAAAGAAGACAGTATGAAGAAAGAAGAACAAAAAATAGACCAGCAATTGCAGCTCTTACAATCACTAATTCCCTTATGGTTGAAACTGAAATGATATACAAAGGGTCGATGATATTTCACTGATGGGTAGAATGCAGCTCCTCCTAAGTAGCCTTTGTTATATGAAGTCCGCTGGGAAATAGATGTTCTGTCTCCGACAATATATTTTAACTGACTTTCTAGATGCCTTAATATTTGCATGATAAGCTAGTTATATTGGTTTAGTATTCTTGTTGTTTACGCATGAGATCACTATTCCTGGATATCTCACAAAACAAAGGCTAAGCAGCAACAGCAGAGCTGCAGGAGGACAAGGGCTGTGAGCCAGCCATTTTCTCAACAGTCTGATTTCTAAATGTTTTAAAAATAAGCTCTGTAGCCTTTAGTTATCAGTATGGATTTATTAAACTTTGGCCCTTAATTCAGCCTTTTTCTAGTGTGTTATGCAGTTTGAAATTTTCAATCAGTATGAACACACAGGCTCTATGGAAGAAATGCCTCTATGCAGGTAAAAGTGTTATCTTCTCATGCAACAGTAAAAAAAAAAAAAAGGAAAAAAGTGACATTTTCCCCACTAAAGAAACACTTACAGAGGCAAGTGCAATTTAAAAATCGTATCTAAGAGGTCATCATTATAAGTCCTTCAGCCCTTGGACTCTAAATTGAG
Source organism: Cettia cetti (assembly GCA_013401135.1). Taxonomy (NCBI): domain Eukaryota; kingdom Metazoa; phylum Chordata; class Aves; order Passeriformes; family Sylviidae; genus Cettia; species Cettia cetti. The sequence continues at coordinate 48,918 of VZUI01042646.1, forward strand.
GGGATTAAAAAAAAATAGTTTGAACAAACTTATCTTTCCCCTCAGTTTTTGAGGGCATTAAAAGGCATTAAGTCAAGACAAATCACATCCTTGAGAATAAGAAATCAATGGAAACACAGCACTTATGTTGGTTTAGCTACTGCCTCCACAGAGGGGTAGGATTTATTTATTTAAAGTTACTTGTTGCATCAAGAACCCATAGGGTTTACATGTTTCTGTAAAATCTACATCATAGAGACAAAGAAGTAGGCAAATCCATGTCACAAGGGCAAAGCTTTCCGTTTACAAACTGGTAATACCAGGATGGGGATATGTTGTATTTAAATAATGCACTCTTAATGTAAGTCTAATTACAGGGTGCTGTAAACTTGCATGGTGCTTTCAGAAGTTAGCCTTGTTCAACAATTTTCACATATTGACAGAAATATAATGTGCATGGGCAGACATTTTGCCTCTATGTCTCTTTAAAAATTTAAAATACTCTTTCCAGTAATCCTAATTTGCACGAAGATATAATGTCCACATTACGTGCCTTGCCTTGAAATCTAAAAAATGGAAAAAAACAAAAAAAGAAAAAAAAAACTACAAAAAAATTGACATCACTACACTTTTTTTGCTGCATTTATTATAATTTTAAATCTTTACCATTTTATGCAAAATATTTTGTACTCCAGATGCGAAAAATGTGTGACATCATGGATTTTTTAGACAGTTATACCTTTATCTCACATTTATAAAGCATATCATGGCTGTGTATAGTTGCCGCTTAAGAATTGTAATCGACCAGCAATATTTTCAGTATTTTGGTGTTTTTCTATTAACCTTTCATGTTTTTCATCTTCCAATTAATATTGGGGGGAGGGGATACAAATTTATATGAATTATGCAATACCAAGTTTTGCCTATGTAGGTAGTGCTTTTAGCTGTATTGGTTATTATAGGTAAGTACACAGATTTAAAAAAGAAAAAAAATAATGTATGCTTTTTTTGTTTGTTTTAATTGACCAAAGTGGGTACTGCTATTTTTGCAGTGTGATGAGGTCCTTTTCTGTACTGAGAGGTGGACAGGGGATTTTTTTTTTATACATACATATATATATATTCTGGGGTTGGGGGGAGGATTTTTAACACTTTACAGTGTAGCTGTGAAGCAGTGCACCCTTAGCCAGGCAAGGGCTGCAAAGCAACTGTTCTGCCTACTGTGACAAACTTTCAAATCGGTTCCCTCTTTTTAACTTCCCACCTGGGGTGCAAGCTGAAATCATTTCTGGATTTAAAAAATAAATAATGAATTCTGTTGGAGGCAGACTTGACTTGAGGAAATTGTTTTCCTTCAAGGTTTTTTTCATGAGAAAGAGAGACAGACAGAGAAGGAGGTCAAGACCCACAGTGAGATGAAGCCTTTTCCATTCTGGCAAAGATTGTGCATCCTGAAGTGTTCATGTTAGAAAATGTTTTTAGCTTGGAATGACAAAGACATTCACTCTGTCTAGGAAATGCAAGTACAGGGCCAAAATCTTTGCTGGCATAATTCCACTGACTCCAATTCTACTGGACTCTGGAGCTGCTCAAGCATAGAATTTCCCCTCCTTATTCTGCTTGATTTTTTCCTTGTACATAATTTTTTTAATATTCCACTCCCTGCCAAGTTTCTTAATTCAGCATTTGAATTACAATTTTCAGCCTGGGCTGTCAGAAGTTTGCAGTCTTCTCATAGAGCAGATCAGATGGAGACCTCTGAGGTGTTGCAGAGAAGGAGTTTCTTTATGCAAGGAATTAGACCACAGTGGAAATAAAAGTGTTTCCAGTAAAATCCCATTTTTCAGACCCAGTAGTGGACCTATTGCTGGTGGCCTCTTACACAAGAGAGATCTTTGCAATGTATGGCTTAACATAGGGAAGTTTTCTTTAAAGCCCAGTCTTCTATTAGGGTGAAAGCAGAGGAGCATATAGTTCTGTGGATGGGAAAATTCATCATCCCTTTGCAGTTGTCGCTGCATTTTTGAGGTTTTCCTTCCTGGAGCAGTCCCAGAGGTGCAGCTCCAGCAGCAGCCACTCCAGTGAGCACTGGTCAGGGGTGTGCCACCCTCAGTGTCCCTTCTGGCTCCAGCTGTGGTTAAGAGCAGTAGTGGTGGCACATCCCCATGTCTCCTGGAGGAGAGAGAGTGTAGGCAGGGCTTGAATGGCTACAGAGATGGGAATTGTAGGAATATAAACCTTTGAGATTTAGCTAAACTGAAAAAAAAAAAAAAAAAAGAAAAAGATAAGATGCAAAAATAAATGTGGGGTTCTTTTTCAGAACCCTGCAGTAAGTCAATTTGTTTGCTAAGCACATGGCAAAGTTTGCTTGACCCAAGCACAGTGAGCCTCAAGCTCTGGCTTGGTAAAACAAAGTATGTGTTGTCTTTTACACATGTCATGATACAGAGCAGTTTGGGAGCAGGGCTGTGCTGGGAGCATGTCTTTGATTAGTTTCATTAACAAGGTGTACCCTGAAAGCTTTTAATAGTTTTAATAGCATATTGAGACAAAATTGGAGCAAGTTTCAGCTTCAACATGAAATATCCAGCATGGTGATTGCCATTTGTAGGAAGATAGGTACCCTTAACAGAGTTGTTGTTGGTTTTTTTGGTTTTGTTTTGTTTTGTTTTGTTTTGTTTTTTTGTTTTTTTTTTTTAAAATCTCTGGCCTCCTGTATAAAAAAAAACAACAAAACCCTGAGTTTAAAGATGCAATTTTTTTAGAGAAGTAATCTCCTTCTTTAAACTGGGTTATTCAGCAACTGTGGGTTTCTGTCACCTGCCTCTCTAATAGAAATGCCTGCTTGGAAGATAATGAACTTTTCAATTACTGTGTGTTTGGTTTTAGGTTGGCTTTGTTGGTTCTTTTTTTTTAAGCTCAGCAGTCAAAAGATTATGATAAGATTGAGAACTCAAATCCAGTCTCTGGCCTCCTCCTTCACCAGGAAGTGTATTCTGACTAAATTGAGCCACCCCGTTCTATGTGCACTGTTCTGCCTTTATTAAGTTGCTTTGCAGCCCTGGCCTCATGGCTATGCCACTGAAGTGTGTTTCCCCTGGAGTGACATGAACGCTTGAGGCTTGACTAAGGAAAAAAAAGGCAGTGAAGGAGACTGTACATAAAGACATGGCAAAATATTAATTATAGCAATATAGTTGTGGGGTGATGTTCAGGTGGGCAGCTCCATTGAAAATATGTGAATGAGTTTGTGAAGCTGCAAGTAGCAAGAAGAAAGGATGATCTTCTGAATAAACCGCCTACCTTGTAGACAATAATTTGTACACTGTATAGTTTTGTTATGAATTTTTTTTAATTAAAATACCCTTGTTTGTAAAGCTAACTTTTTAACAATTATAATGGAAATGAGTTTCCATTTTTAAACAAGAATATTCTTTGTTTAGAAACTGGACTTGGGTTAAAACTCTCCAGTTTCTTAATTTATGTATTAAAAAAAATCTGTCCATGTTAGGAGTTATTTCGCAGATTCCTGTGCTTGAAAAGCAAAGGTTACTAATCCTTTAAAAATGTAAATGGAGAAAAGTTATATTTTATGAAGGTTATTTTGTTGTATTTAGTATTGGAAAAGTTGGTTTTCAGAGCATTTCAAAATGTTGGAAGCACCACTGTCTTTTTTATTAGTATATATGGCCTTTAGCAAAAGTTTTTGTGATTGTTACATGATGGTATTTAAGATTAGGTTCACAGAGCTATTCAGGATAGGCAGAGAGCTAAAACAGTACTTAAGTCTCACACAGCTGTGTCCTCAGGGAGCAGAATTTTGGATTTGCAACTTGTAGCTTCATAAGGACTTAATGAAAGAGATTGCACAGAGACATCTGTGACACCAGAGTGTGTTCTGTACCTAAACCTAAATTATATGTACTGTGTGAGATTATGAAGGCTGCAGAAAGTTATCCCATATTCAGTGTACAGTTTTCACTTTTAATGAAAAAAACTCTCTAATGTTGCTGGCTGTAAGGCCCCAAGCATGACATCCTTTATGGTTTACATGATCCTGTCAAGGTCTTTTGTTAATGTTAACCAGCTGTATACTTCTGATTTTTTTATTGGATTTCTATAGAAAACTTTTGGCAAAAAGCAGAGTAAAATCCCATGCCAGCTAATCAAGTTAAAGAGGAAAGGCTCAAAGCTTAATGTTCTTCTCCATGCTGAAGGAGCTGAAAGCTGCCTCCTTCTTATTTGCACTTTCTGCTAGTTCCCCAGTTTTATTAATTCCTCAAAATTGTGTGGGTGTGGTGGAGCACTGCAGTTGGAGGATAACATGGACCACTGATTTTGCCCTTTAACCCTGCACAATGACCTTTGCATCAGCCAAACTTATTGCCATGACAACTCTTTGTACTGTTTCCATGCCACAGCTCTGTTGGTCACGTTGTCAATAGTAAAGGGGACAAGTTGGAGACGGTCAATTTTTACATTTTTTTTTGTTGCAATTTTTTCTTCAATGGTTGTAAGTAGTTGTTTGGTTTTTTTATGATAAAAGGGTTCACTAGTTAGTACTCTTTAGAAATATCTGTGTGTTGCAATTCAGATGTATGTTGAATTTGTGAAAAGGGCTTCAGTGCCACTAGCATAATGATATCCTAGAGTAAGCCTCTGATACTTTCATTGCATGATACCATGACAGTAAAACAAAAGGTGGCCTAAATAAATGGAGAGCAGTGTGAGCTAGTGACACTAAAGCCAGTCTTTGTATTACTGTATTTTTGACAGAATGATTTTGAAAACTGTGCTACAGGGACTGATGTGGCAAATGTATCTCTATATGCAGAAGGAAGTTTTTTAAGAAGTATGGCTTATTATGCATTTTTCATTGAGGGCATTGAAGTTGCATGGACTGATAAAAGTTGATGCAAAATGAGAAAGAAACAAAAACCAGCAAAATGTTTACCAAAAAACTCAAACAAATGAGCAGTGCCTGTTCAATTTCACAGTCTCTGTTGAGTTCAGTTGTAAATATGTTTCAGATAACATTTTCTTCAAGAATAATCTCTACAACATTGTAGAATGTGAGGGGTTCCTCAATCCCAGGCATAGGCTTCTCAAGAGCTGCATTAGATTATGTCTTCATCAAGCTGTTAATTTGTGCTTATATCATATAGAACTTTTAGTATTCTGGGAAGAGGCACCCCATCTCAATGATATTTCTCTGAGAAAAGACTTTTGTAGGGCTGTGTGTTTCTTTAGATACATTTAGTACAACTGTAGGTGACAAGTAGTCAGTTATTGCTTGCTAGCTACATACCAGGGTTGATCCATTTTAAAACTTTTGGCATTTTTTCCCATACTGTAGGCCATAAATCCTGAAGGTTACATTTTAATTAAAAAGAAGGTGCGTGCAGAGTCTTTGTGTAATGAATTTTCACTAGTAGGATGCATTACAGTACAGTTACTTAATTTTGGAATTAGGGCCCTCTGGCATTAGACCTGATTTTAGCCTGAGTGTTAACAAAGGTTGTTATTGTGCCTGGTTGGAGGATAAAGTGTTCTTTCTGGTACTTTTTTTTTTTTTAGGTTACAAATGAACTCAACTGCCACAAGTTTTAAACTGGTGTAAATCAAGCTTGACTTAATGTGATTGTTACTGTTATATCCAGCCTATACTGCTAGCAGCTGCTCATACTGCAGTCAATTACTGGAAGCGGATATATTTCCTATGCAAAAACAGTTTAAACAATAAAAATGAGCTATGCTACAGACCTGGCCTAACGTTTTCTTTTCTGTCTCTAAGAGTCATAATTGGTAATATCTTAGAAACAAACCTTAAACCTTGTAGCCTAATAGCATGACACAATATATGCAGTTCTGTGTATACCTAATTTATATTTAACATATTCGCTTGCACACATTTGGACTTAGCTTACACTGAAAAAGGAGGAGAACAAGAACAAAAGGAGATACAATCAGGTAATCAGCTCAATTTAAATTGTACATTTTGTTTTCATCATCATGTTCAGCCAACCCTAGTGATACAGGTGATCTTGATGCCAAACTGGTTTTTGATTTTTTATGTTCTTCACATATATTTGTAGCCGTGTAGCTGGTTATTGTGTAACTATATATATTCACAGTAACCAGTAATTTCCTGTACAGTTTGACAGAGAGAAAAACCACATTTCTATGACCCTATCCTATCTTGCTTTTTCTGAGAACAAAGGTAGAGACACTTTCCATTAAACAACTAGCAAGGAGGCAGGTGCTTCAGAAGAGGGTAGGACCAAAAGGGGGAATTACCTCAACAGCTGTGATTCTAAGTGGAGATTCTTGTCAATTAGCTAATTTGCTAAACTTGTAAAACTCTACTTGCTCTATGTCACATGTGCATTTTCAGCATATTTTTGGTGTGTATTTTAGTATGGGGACCCTTCATAAAAGGTAGCTACATTTTTATCACCTAATTTTATCTGGCTCATGATTTTAGGGACCAGGAAAAGGCATCCATCTGAACTGCACCTCCTGCGATGTGAGATTAGGCATGATAGCAAAAGGTTAGGAGACCTTTGTTCTGTTTTAATGTTACTGATTTGTGACAGATAGTCAATCTTAATTTTCACGCTGGTTACAGACCTAAATTTGCACAATAAAACTGTTGGTCAGTCAGCTTCTGGTTTCTTGGGTAACGGTTAAAGCAAACATAGTCTTAGCATCTTGCTTGTGAGCCTCAGCCCACGGTCATCTGTTTCTTTGGGGATGTTCCCCTGATCTGTTTCTTTGGATCTGTTCTCCTGAGTGCTAGGGGATCCTTAGGAGTGTTTAACAGCTGCTGTCTGAGTCACATCCAGGAGTGTCTGTGAACACAAGGTTACTGAATGCTCAGCACTGAACCAAATTTCTTCTGGAATTTGCTGGAGGAAAGAACATTGCAGCGATCCAGGTGATTCTCATGCACTTTGTCACATCTCCACTCAAGAGAGCAGCAGCCTAAAGTCTTTCTGGTAAGGAAACTGTGGGATTATTTCACAGGGTTATTTCATAAACAGGTTATATAAGCAACTCTAAGAAATGGTAGAACTATGTCCACTAAGATTTAACAACAGAGACCAGCCTAAAGCAAGTGTTGGCATTATCAGACTTAAGACTTAAGACAGACTTAAGCAGGACGTAACCAAGATCTTCATTAGAAGAGGTATCCTACTTCTGCCTGGCAAATACATCTTTGGAGTGTCCACTAATTGTGTATTTAAGGTCCTTGACATGAGACCAACCACTATTACCAGGGCCACTGCCCGCAAATGTTGATGGACTAAGCTGCTTAGAGCTGTAAAGAGATGAGCAGGGATTCAAGTGTGTATTGAACTCAATTTACTTTTTATAACATTCACCATTTTGTTGTACCCTGGTCCACTTTTCTTACTCTGTCTTATCAGTATGTTATCCAGACAAAGAATGGAATGAACAGAGTTATGGGACACTGTAAAACATGAAATTTAAGAAAAAAACGTGGGAGCTATGTTTCATATCAACATTCTCTTACAGTGGGTCTCTGCACATGCTGTAACATGGTATCAAAACAGAACCTTCTGCGTTAAAAAAAAGAATTGAGGAGTAGATGGGACCTCTTCTCTGGAAAAGCTGACTGATGCCATTGGGAGTCAATAGAAATCCTTCAACTGATTTTTAATAAGTCTTATTAAAAAACCACCTATACTGCTGTCAAGACACCTTAATTAAGTGGAACATGTAATTTTTTCCAGGTCTTAATATGTATACCTCTTTCTTTTTTTCCCCTGAAGTGGGTGCCTTAGGGTGAAAGCAGATGTTCTAAGCAGAAAATAGTTTATGCAGCTAATATGATGCTTTCTACTTAAAGAAATGTCTCCATTGGCTATACTTAGATGCACTGCAGCTGCCAAAACCATGCATTGCTGTGGGCAGACAGGCAAGGAAGTCTGACACACCCCAGGACTGGGGCAGGGGTAAGAGATATATTTCTACGTAACTGACAAGTCAAGCTCTGCAGCACTGGAACCAAATTAATTTTAGGCAGCTGTCTATTCAATTTTCAGAAACTCTCTGATCAGATAATTGCTGATGTTTCAAGAAACAAACATTTCCCCAGTTAGAGCACTGAAATGCCACACAATGCAATGAAGTCATTCAGGGGTAGGTGGGAGCTTTATTACTTAACACTTTTCAGGCATTATTCTGGTTGTAAAGCACCTCTTTCCCAAATTATTTGAGATTGAAATATTTCTCTCAGTGTATTTTTCTGATGAGGTACACTGAAAAAATGTCACAGTAACCAAGAGTGGATTTGTTTCACAGACCAGAAAACTTGGATCTGTGATAATCATTAGAAGCTGAGTGTATTTTCTGCTTCATGGAGACAAGAACACAAAGATAAGGTTGGGTCTTTTTCTTGGTGGTGTTTTGATTTCTTTTTTCCCTTTTGTTGCCTTGTTTTTCTTCTTTTTTTTTAGGTGTCTTGATCTTCTCCTACCCTCAGTCCCTCCTTTTGGAAGAATGTGATATAGGAATTCACTTTGTATCCAATACCTGAAATATCTAATGTACACTAGTTTGTTTTGACTTTGAAAGGAAGAGGAGGACACACACCACAGTACTCATAAAATACACTCAGTAATAAGAAAATTAACTAAATAAAACATGATGTCTCTAAGAGCTTGCACAAGTTGGAAATATTAATATGTGGATGGTAGATGAGTTAAGGGACTTTGGAGAATGTGAAAGTGAGGTAAGCAGATCATGCAAGAAAATGGCTGCAATCGGATGTTCACCTGTTAAGTTTCTTTACTTAGTGCCTCCTGGGCATGGCAAGCTAGCATCACACTAGGATGACTGTGCCTTTACAAGTGCCAGGATAACTCTGCTCAGGAGGAGACAGCAGCAAGAGCTGTGGGGTCCTGGCAAGCCTGGACTGGTGTGTCAATACGAAGCTCCAACACTATGTGCTGTGGATGGTGTGTTCCTTTAGGATAGTGGCTTTCAGTCTTTGGTCCTAAGAAATCTTGGGCATCTTTGGAACATTTCTGTGAAGGAGTGGGATAGGGAAGATAAATTGAGTGATACAATGATGGCCTTCTAGTAGCTAGTTTTCCTGTAACGTCATTATGTTTTTAGGGAGAAATGCAAAACCCTTTCACAGCAGTTTTTAGATTTATAACCCTTCTGTTCAGACCTGTGATGTTTCATGCAAAGAAAAATTGGGGAACAGAAACCCCTGATATCTTATACATTTACAAGTTAATTCACTTTGAATTTTGATAGTTGTTCAGAGGCTCCCAGGAGGATGATATTAGGGTGAGATAAAGAAAGAGTCTTGTCCTGTGCTCAAGGATGAAATTTGGGCACAGCATCTCACTGTGAAACATCAAAACTCTCCATTCCAAATGTTCTAGGGACTGACATATCCAGACAGCTGGCATATCCAGACTAACAGCTGCCTTCATAAACAACTCCTACTGCCAGTCCTGTCCTCATCTTTCCATGGGCTCACAAGGTTCTTCTTCAGTATGCTCAGAGAATCCCCTTGCCTTTCCTGCCTTTATCCTAATTGCTTAGGCTCCTTACTTACCACTCTCCACCATCTCAGTGTGATGTGAATCAGAGGTTCCTTCATGCCATGTGTCCTCCATGTCTCTCCTGAGAATGAAAGGTGATGAAGTTGGATCACTCTGCCCTAAGGAGGGAGGTGGCAAACAATGCAGGAGCTCAAGTAGGATCCCTTCTCATCCCAGGAAGCGGTAGAGGGCCAAGTGAGCACCAAGAGCACCTGCAGGGATAACAGATATCCTACCCTCTTCTTCACCTCCAGTGGCATCAATTCTGCAAGGAGTAGCTATGCCACAGTGCCACTATGTCAGAAGACACTCTCCAGCCTGACTTAAGGTAGACCAGATATCTCAAGAGAAGGTGGGGCCTGCTGGGTTCGGTCATCTCAGAGTTTAATCTTCAGATAAAGGTATATTCTCTCTTGGCTGCACTTAAATCCAGTTTTTAGTGGTGACTATTAAATTAACAAAAGGTGGGAGTCTGTGGTAGCCATATGTTTTGCTGCTGGGGGCTGGATTATTTTTTCCTGTAGAGACAGTCAAATGATTATAGTATTGTAAGGAAAAACAATTTCCATTTGATGTATTTCCTCCAGCGTTGTGGTGAAAGCAAGAAAGTCTGAAAAAAGATGATTGAGTTATGCTGGTAAGACAAAGTCTTTCTGAAGGGCTTTATTAGGTTTTGAGTGGAGCAGTGGCTGGGGAGGTCCTGTTCAGAAGCATCCAACAAAGGGAAAATTCCTGGAGTTTGATCATATTATGAGGCAAAAATATTATTTTGAATGATGTTTTCTAGCAGTTAACAGTAAGAGTGGATTGGAAGCAATTGATAAAAATGTAGGTAGGGTTTCTATAGAAAGGGAAGGTTCAAATTAATGGCACCTAGAGGCAGCTTCAAGGATGTATTCACTTCCTGTTCCCTGGGACAGGCAATATCTCAGGGCTCTGTGCTTCAGTTTAGTCCCCAGGCTGAGGTGTGAGCTGGAGTCAGAAGCCTGCCCTAGGACCAGACTGTGCTCTGTGCTCAACACAGTGGCTGCTGATATATGCAGCACTCTGGTAGGTACCACAGAAAAAAGACAGAATCTATAAAAGATTAGCTGAAATAAAACCAGTCTACAAGCAGAAGCTTAATCTCTAATGTCTCCATCCAGCCCAGTCTAATGACACCAAATTTAAATGCTCTTGGTCTTGTGTGCCATTATTCAGGCATGAATAATGGCACCTGTACAGTGTAAAGACATTTGCACTGAATTAAAAATCTGCTTAAAAAAAAAAATAAAATTCAGGCACTTCCTGGTGGGGGAGGGATCAAATCATAATCATTATCTTTAGCTTTTAGTAAAGCACAGAGCAGATGCTGGAGATAATAAAGTTCACTCAGACTCAACAATTTTTAGTGTTGTTTCATATGAAAAAGTAGCCAGTATAATTTCAAGATTGTGTTTTGAGAACTACACATTGAACTTTCCAGTTGATTTGCAGGTAAAATCTATATGTATGTCACCAAAGGCTTAACTCTGAACACTCTTAGCAGAAGCACAGTCTACTGAATGATGACTCCTAATAATCATTTTCAAAATGAAAGCCCATGGAAGTTGAAAGCTGGAATAGTTAGGCTTTAACCTTCCTGTATCTTTGATTCTACATGGTCAAATAGGATAACAGCACTTATTTTTCTTATAGGAACTTATGCATCCAGATTTCACTGAGGGTCCTAGGTGTTCCCATTAATATAAGCAAAAAAACTACTATTAAAAGTACAATCCACATTTTTTGAAGAGCCAGATTTTGCAGCCTTCTAGCATAGCTTGTTTTCACAAAGTTTGAGTGATGATCAATGCTTCTCTTTCGGTGGAAGTCACTCGACTTCATTAAGTGTTTTAAGGGATCTCAAATTCTTCAAGCTGAAGTTTCTAGCTTGAATGAAAGAATCAAAATTACTTCCTTTACAGTCAAAGTTTTCTTGCAAATCAGAAACCTTGCAAAGAATGAAAAGATTCACTTGTTTGCCTTGCCTCATTCTGGTTTGTTGTTACTGAAATATGTAGAATCATCTAATTTCCTCAACTGGTCTTTGATTAAGCAGAAAGTCTGACCTGGTCATGAAATAAATAGAGGGATATGATTTCCAGTGATGTTGTCACCTTCACTGTTATAGGAAAAAAGGAAATATTAATGACTGCTCCTCAAAGCCAGAACCTTTGCACTGCAAAAAATGCAGCATTAGATTGCTGCATTTAGTGCTAACACTTCCTCTCTGAAGAGGAATTTGGAAGAGTGCAAACTTTTTCCAGTCAAGACAACCTTAATCGACTTAGTTGTAAAATCTGATGCTTATATATGGGCTCTGTACCTGGGGGCTCATGGCTGAGATGCCTAATCCAATATAAACAGTACATTACCTCCACAGCAGGCCACTGGAAATGCTGAACACCAGAAATGCTAAACACCACATGCAGGAATAATTGTAGAATAAAGTTCCCCAAGTTGAGTGTTACAATTTTTTTACAGTATCCCCATTTACTATTTTCGTGTTCTGTATTAAGTTCTTTCTTTTCAGCTATTTCAGTGATGTTGATTATGCTAATAAGGAAAAACTAATTCTTCAGCTGAAGGAAATGTTATTAAATTAATTGACTCTTGGCATTCTTTTGCACAATTTGCATGATCAGTATCGTTCTGTTTCCATTTTGATTGTATGTTCAGAACCTGGGTGAAAGTCTTTGCTCCCTTACCAAATACCTGTTTTATGAAAAAGTTCTCTAAAGTACTCTTCATTGATGGTTATCAAAATTAAAAAAAGCTGAAGAGATGTATGGTAAGTTAGCTCAAAAATGGAAGTGAATCAGCTTTAAACTAAACCAAGTGTTCCACACAGTGGTATTGCATCTTGCAGCTGAACAGCTGCTGATAGAGCATGGCAGAGGTGGCCTGATGAACAAAGCTGCAGGGCAGGAACTGTAATGTGACAATAGGAATTGCTGTCAATAACGGACAGGAATGTACTGCTGAATTATGGCCTGTTCCACCATTTAGAGGGATCAATTTAGAGGGATCAAGGGTGGCAGGAGGAGCACTCATGTTGATCTTCCCTGATATTTTTCCATTGCTTTGCTGTCAAAAACTGCAAATGAGGAGCCCACCTGCCAGATTGGATTTGGTGTCTAGGTCAAAAGGCTGTGATGGAAAACCCGAGCATTGTCTAAAAATAATTAAGAGATGCCTTTAGACACTATTGAACAATTTGTTGTTATTTTTCAGTCTGCCTAGTACCTGTGTAATTTGTTGCGAAGGAATTTGTGTGTTGCAGAGTGCAGAATTTTTTTAATCATTTTTTTTTTATGATAACGTGCTCAGATTTAACCTCATGTACTTCTGTCAACATGTGTAACACGAGTTGCAACTTCTGTTTCCCTCATTTACTATGTGTAACATTAAACACTTAGAAGATATTTGTCTTCTAATTAGGTTTATGCTGACTGGATATGCTTTTTTTCTCCTAGACAGCAACTAACTAATCCAACACAAAAGTAAGAAATTTGATGGTGATGATAATCTAGCAACTGCTTTCACAATCACCTTGCAAGGCATTTTTCTTCACCCTGCACACTTTAATGAACAATTTAGGATTTCAGTCCTCTCAAGTGGAAAGAAAATAATCTATCTTCTCTGATGAATGTGAATGCTATGTTTCAAAAAATCCCAAAAGCCAACAGCAAGAACAGCAACAAAACCAAAACAGGGGCATTACCAAACGGAGATGGTGAAAATTTCATAATGACACTGGAAAGACTGACTCCAGAGAAGTGCTCCTTAAAATATTCAGAAGCAGAAAATAGTCCCTGTATGTCATCAGGGTGTTGATGTGCTTCTCAGTTTTTTGCCAAGGAGGAAGAGCAGTATTTTCAAAGCACAAGGCCAGAACGGGGTCCTTAAAGAAAGTCAAAGGCTATTTATAGCTGCAAGTATATAAATATGGAATTGAGGGTAGATGATATGTATGGTTCCTTCTAACCCAAACTATCTTATGATTCTATGCAATATATTGACTTAAAAAATATTAAGCACTATAGGAGTTCCAAAAGTCTGAAAGAAAAATGTTAAATTTTGAATGGGTAGTTTGAAAAATAACGGTATCATAAAGAATTATGAGAACTGAAAAAATCCAGAAAAGTTAATCACAGAACCACAGATCCATTAAGTTTAGAAAAGATCTCCAAAATAATCAAGTCCAACCTTCAGTTGAATAGTACCATGCCCGCTAAACTTTATCAAAGAGTTCCAAGTCTACTTGGTTTTGTAATATTTTCAGGGATGGTGACTCTGCCACTTACCTGGGCAGCCTTTTCCAATGTTTAACCACGCTTTCAGTAATGAAATTTGTCCTAATACCCAACCTGAATCTCCCCAGCTGCAGCTTGAGGCCATTTTCCCTTGTTCTAACACTAGCTGCCTGGAAAAAGAGACTGACTACCACTTGCTACAACTTCATTTCAGGTAGTTCTAGAACACAATAATCTTTCCCCTGAGCATCCCTTTTCTCCAGACTAAACAACCCTAGTTCCTTCAGCCACTCCTAATGAAACCTGTGCTCCAGAACCTTCACCAGCTTCATTCACATTCTCTGGACTCACTCCAGCATGTCAGCCTCCTTCTTGTCACTGAACAAGAAGGAGGCTGACATGCTGGAGTGCGAGGTGCAGGCTCTCCACCTCCAAGAACAGAGGAATGATCTCTTCTCTTGTCCTGCTGGCCACACTGTTGCTGGTACAGGCCAGAATGCCACTGGCCTTCTTGCCCTCCTGGGCACATGCTAGGCCATGTTCAGCCTCTGTTGACCAGCGCCCCCAGGTCTTTTCCCACTAAACAGCTTTCCAGGTGCTCTTCCACCAGCCTGTTTCATTTTATAAGGGTTTGTTATGACTCCTAAGATCAAGACCTACAACTTGGCCTTGTTGAAGCTCATACCACTGGCTATGGACCATGGACCCAGACTGTTGAGATTCCTCTTTAGAGTCTTCCTAACTTCCAGTAGATCAATACTCCCACCCAGCTGGGGCAGTGCTGTGGCTTTTACATGTGTCTGTAATGATAGTGAAAGTAATGTGGTTGTCCTGCAATAGCTCAAAGCTGAACGTCTACAGCTAAAACTGATCATCTTGGAGGAAGAAATATTTGATATACTTGGAATTCAGAAAAAAGTATTGTGGGAAATTTAGAGTGCTTGACCAGGTTTCTTTATCAAATATATATGATAAACAGCGGTAAGAAAATGCTGAAGCTGGGCAATTCAAATTAAAAAAAAATAGATTATGATTTTTAAAATTTGATGTTATTAATAAGCAAAAAGATGGTAGAGTCTTCAGTTGTTGGATTCAAATAATTTTTTTTTACATCTTTTGTTAAGCTGTTTTTCCACCCAATGCAAAATTATATTCATATCAAAATAAGAATATCTGGATAAAATTAACTAAACTGTCATGATTGGACTTCAAACCAGACTAGTGCCATACTGTGTTACTTAGCGCCTTTTGCAGATGTCTGTTCATGAGCATATAATGCTTTAATTCCTTCTGTTATCTTTCAGAGTTACTTCTGAGGAATGACTTACTGGTAAGAAAGTACAAAGGAATGGGTTAAAATTATTGTTGTAGAAGTGGTGGAAGCAGGAATTATTCAGAGGTTTTCTTTCCTGGCCATTTCATTCTTTGTGCAAGTAAAAAATTTATGCTTCTGAAGCCAAATTGATTGATGGATATTGAACTGTACCTTATACTTTCAAAATACACTCTGTACATTATCCAAGTTTAGTTTTAAAAGTTTCATTTCTATTTGAGAGGCTCCATCAGTTTTACTAAAAACTTTGATTTGCTATTTACATTTTAATTCTTTTTCAGAATTGAAATACTGAGATGTTTCCTGAATTCTAACTGGGTTTATTTTTTTCAAAAATAAAAGTAGTTTTATTTTTTCTTTTCTCTCCTCATCAGGCTATTCAAACTTTGAACGAACTCTGCGCAGGTAAACTCTTTGTATGTGTATGGTGGAGATTCAACTTCCTTGAAATCAGAATTTCTCTTTTTGTGTCTGTGGAACGTTGACCTTTTCTGGCTGCAACACTCCTGCCCATCTGCTTTCTCACTCCTCATTCTCAAAAGGATTCAGAGGAAAAATAAGATGAAAAAAATGATGGACTTGAGATAGAGACAGATACGTCATTTAAAAATTACCCTCACAAACAAAACATACTTGGCATATGGAAAATTAATTTGATTTATAGTCATTTAAAAACAGAGTGGTGAGAAACAAAGACAAAAACTAAAACCTCTTTCCCTCCACCTTTTTCCAAGGTACAACTTCACTCTTTCATTCCAAATCTTCTACCTTATCCCTTCCTCAAGAAGCATAAGAGGACAGAGAATAGGGGATTACAGTCTGTCTGTAACAGTTTCTCTCCGCTGTTTCTTCCTCCTCACACTCCTCCTCTGCTCTAAAGGGAGGTAACTCGCTGAAGCAGGCCTTCAGGAAATTAGGCACCTGATCCAATATGGGATCCTCGATGGCCAGCAGTGTGAATATGTGTATTCCTACTATGGGATAAAGGGTATTAAGTGCTTCAGTGTGGTCTGCTCCATCTCTTCCTCCGTCTCCTTTTCTGACCTTGATGTTCACAGGTCCATTCCTTAGACCTTTTTTCCCTCATTCTTCACTGTCTGTGCAGGTTTTTTTGCTCATTCTTAAATATGTTTTCCACAAGGTATCACAACTTGGCTGATAGGTTTAGCTGTGTCCTGTGATGGGTCTGTTGGAGCCATCTGTCCCTAGTACAGTGCACACTAAATTCTTCCACAGAGTTAAATTCATACCAACACCTTGACACCTACATTCAGTTCAGTATGCTTGTGATTTTCTTTTGTCTGATCTACCCTTAGGATTAGAGGTTAGGTACTTTGTGCTGCACGAAAACAGAACTAAGTTTCTGAAGCCACAGTTGATATTACTTTGTGGGACCACTCATGCAATATTCCTTCTATTACTGGCAATTTTGTTTTTGAGGAGAAATGATTCTTTGAATTAAATCATGGAGGCAGTGATGAGTTTCTCAATGGGTGTACTTGGAATGGGAATAAATTTTGGGAGCTGAAGCAGAGGGCAGAGACCCAACCCCTGGCTGAGGGATTGCTTCTCTAAGCACTTTGAAATAACTCCTCCCTTGTTAACTTCCAAAACAAGATGCGTGACAATTTCCCTTGAAAAGGCTCTAGCTCAGTAGCAGGAAGAGAAAATGTCCCAGTCATTTCTTGAGGTGGAAGAGTGGAGACAGACATTACTGTTGCTGTGCAAGCTACTTTGAGGGCAGAGGGAGCAGCAAGCCTTGTGACCAATCAAAGCAATGAAATGAAATTACTGACAAGGAAATGAAGACTCTGCAGTGGTAGGTAAAACATACACACCTGTTGAACTGATTAGTTGCCTCCCATATACTGGTCATCAGAAAAAAGGCTTTTTTTTATTTCTAGGAGCAAAGGAATAAATTGAACATTTTTCCTCTTTTAAGCTCTGTCCAACTGCACAAATTCTAGTGGCTGCATACGTTTTAACATCACAGAGAATATAAGTAACTGCAGTTCTCTTTGTGTGCAGTGAGTTAAGGTCTATCTAACCTTCCAGAGGCTATCACTACATATGCACACTCTTCCCAGCGATAAGGAAAAAAAAGTGCTATCCTTTGTTCAATGGAAGCTGTGCAGAGACTAGCTAAGATTAACGATTTTTTTTTTCAAAATTATTTTAATCTATTCAAGCCATAAGAGCAGGTTTCTATGTGATTGCAAAGAGGTGGAGATGACATACCAAACTTATAAGACTAACAGTACAGTACTAGAACAGGATGATGCCAGAAGCCAGGTATTTTCCTGTCCCAAATAATAATTTTAGAGTGAAGGGAAATATTCAGAAGTGGGCTGCAGTCCTATTACAGGAGTTCCTGGGGAAGGCACAGCCAGTAGAAAAGTTAATCATCAAACACAGCTTGCTATTTCTCAGCCATTTTTTAGTATGCCCAAATGTTTGACACCACCTGGAGAACTGGCAGGGTTTCGGACCCAAAATAAGGCTGTAGGTCACTCAGACATTTCCACCGATAGCATTCCCATACACGACACTGTGGAAATTCTCATGCCACAAGACACTCAGGTCTTGTGATACTGTGTGCTTGAAGACAACAACAATAAAAAAAGAAATTTTTTTTTGATACATGTTTTTGAAATACATGAAACCATTTCTTCCTATCAAGAAAGCAAAACATGTCTCTTGGGTGGGATTTAGGATATTCTGCCTAATGACTGAGATAGAGTCTCAAGATTGTGTATTAGAACAACCAAAATATTTTTCTTCTTGTTGGGCCTTATAGGACTGCACTATCTTATGTTACAATTCAGTGACACACAGGTTCAAATACAATATTTTGAGAGCTCTTTTTTAGAGCAGAAGTAAATTCAGATATAGAGTGGGAGCACAGTAAAGAAACCCAGTATCAGAGAGAGGTACATTAAGAATAACAGTATTGCTGGTCTAAGTGTAGGAAGACCATTAGAGAACTGACAGTTACTATGGGATTAACATATTTCCAAAAAGCCAATTGAGAAAAAAAACACTACAATGAACTGTGCAAATACAACTTGTATGATAACAATAATTATACTTTTCTCTCTTATTTTACTGCATATATTCCTGAAGTGTCCTGAAGTCTTCTAAAATATTGTTACTTGTGAAAACAGTGATTTTGAACATTCAATAAAGACTTGCTGTTTTATTTATTAGATTAAACCAAAACATTATACTCACTCACTCATTGAGAGTTGAGTTTCAATGGCTGTTGTTCAATCACAGTTCATATTTGTGTATTAATAATTCAGGAATCAAAAGGCTTTCTGTGTCAGACAAAACTTGCCATAGCAAATGTGGCATAAACAGATGCATCAAAACACAGCAACACAGAGTTGCCAACAAATAAGAACACATTTACAGAAACATTTATGTTTTCATAAGGCACAAATATTGTGCCTTTCTGAACAATGGCACAGGAAAAGATTATGAATGAGTCTGTGAGATTAAATTACTGTTATACAGTGGTCATTACTATTGTAACACTTATCAAATCTGAGCAGCCAGCAAAACATCTGGCTTTAACAAACATGTAGGAGTTTATGTCTTCCTTTGTACTATATACATTTAATCTTTTCTGTCCGTGTCCATTGTCAGAGATTTCATGAAGCTAAACAAACTGTACTTTCTTCTATCTGTGCATAGGAAAATTAAGGAATGTGTTGCTTTGCTTTCTGTGTTTCTTTGTTTATTTGTTTTCTTTCTTGCACATTCAGTTTGATTTTAAGTAGAAATAGCTTGGGTCATCATGCTACTGTCTACAGGACACATAATGAGAAAAGCGAACTGTTCTTGAGATCATTTTTGTTTTTAAGTAGGACTTTTATAAACTTTTCTCAACCATACTCTTTCCTCATGCTGCAAAAAGAAAATCAGGCTCTCTGCCTGTCTCAGCCAAATGATCTCATCTGATAGTGAAATGAGTTCTACACTTGAGAGAAGTTTGCAGGGCCTCTTGGGATAACCTGTAAACTGACAGACTCATCACTAGTCCCACTGATGAGGCTTGGCACAGTTGGTAATATAAGCTCAGTGAATAACAGAAACTGAGTGAAGATGGAGGTTGAATCTACACATCATAAATAAAGGGCATTTTCTCAAGGGGAGTGTTTAAGGGAGCAAGTGGAAGAATATTTGTCAGTAGGCCAAGTGCTCACCAGTTTATGCACCCTGCATTCAGTTTCTGCCCTAGGATCATGGAGGATGAGGAAACATTTATCTTCCCAGAGATACAGGAATGAATTAAGGTAATAAGTACTTCCCTCTTCCATTCTCCAAAACACACTACTTCTCAAAGTCAGGCTGACTGCTCATATGCAACAAAGAACACATTAAAACAGAGATGACAAAAAAGAAACTAAGAAAAGGAATAAAACTTCTTACTAAGGTTACTTATCAAAAAATTGTCTAGCAAGCAAAAACGCCCAGTTGAGGTGCAAAAAAAAATTCTTTGTAAAAGTCAGCTAAACTTTGCAATTGCATTTATAAGTTATTTCCTTCTAAACCTAATGTCCTAACTCAAGAAATTGCTGTGTCACATTATAAAAACCCAAACAAAACTGAGCACTTTTTGATCTGTTGCTTTAGTCCATGGAGTTTACAGGCAGTGAGGATCACCTGTTTCTTTGCAATACATCCTTCTCTTCAGGGGCTGACTACTTACTAATTTCTGTTAATATGAAAATAATTTGTAAAGTAACTCCTCTTCTGGCCCACAACCACTATGCCTTTCTTCCATTGCAATAAGGGGATGGCTAAAGTATAAGCTACATGGTTTGCACTGAACTATGAAGGCAATAACACTTCTTCAAAAGAAGCAGGTAATTTCTATAGTGGAAAGATGAACTTCTGTTTTACAAGGAATCATTTTTGTGCTTATAAAATATGATAAGGCAGTAGATTACTGATGTCACAGTAAAAAAATGGATATTTCTCTGATTAAAGAAAAGCTGGAAAATGACCTTTTTCTCTTAACTTTAAAAAGGCTATCTTTGGGGTTTGTGTGGGTCTGAGGAATCCTATGGAGCAACAGGAAATTTTTCACGATGTAGGATTTAGCTAAAATGAGGATTAATAATGACAAACTGTGGTTTGTTTGGGATTTGGGAGAGCTTTATTAAAATGCCCTTTAAGCTTCTAAGAAAAAACTTTATCAGGAGAACTCCAAGTTCTCACTACTCTGAACATAAATTCTGGATAATGTCAACATTCACTGCATATTTTTAGATTTTATTTTGGTAGTTCATGAAACGGGAAATATAGCTGATCATGCACACAATATTTGTAACTCATGCTAAAAGTGAATTTAAAAAAAGTAGAAAGCATTGCCACCACTAAAAGAGATTGGAAGTTTATTTTAGGACTAAGTTGTGGTGGTAGCAGATAGAAAACATTCTAGCTTCTCCTTCTCCTGAATATCACCTGATCATGCAGTCTCTAAATCACACCCTTTTCCTTGTGCATGTGTTAAATTCTACGGTAGCCAAGATAAGATTGTGTACCGAAGTGTAATCTGGACTACTGTGCCACCAGGGCCAGCCAGAAAGGCAGTGGTTCTAAACACAAAGGCCATGTATTTAAAGACATGGTCCCCTCCTTTCAGTGAATTGCTTTATTCCTGCTTTTCCACAGAATGTTCTAATCGAGATTCTGTCTACTGAGTTGTTAAAATTTCCTTTTACTTTTGCCAATTGTCTCTGTGCCTTACTGCACTAATTCTGCATTTTTCGACAGTGATTGCTTGCTGGCACTGATTTTGTGCAAAATAGTTTATTAGAGGTGAACTACAAGTGCTGGAAGGGTCGTATTATCCAGAAGATGCTCCTCTTTATCTCCCCTTCCATTCTCAACTATTCTCTTTCTTTCCACCTTAAACCAGCTGGCAAATTTAAACTGAGATTTCTCCCCAGTCTGGCCATCAGTTTAGTTACTGCAGCCCCCTCCTTGGTGAAAATGGCTGAGGCGTGCTGCACCGCTGTTATGGCTGCAGAATGACCTGGAGATCTGAAGCAAAAAAACAGATGTCTCAATAAATTTTTGTCAAAATGTAATTATCTTGGGACCAGGGAAACGAATGGAGGGAGAGGCAGAACCAGATGCGTGACTTTAAAATATGCAATCATAATTACAAGGAAAATTTGAATAACTATGTGGAGTAGCCAATGATTGCAGAGAAAATTCTTCTTCACTTCTCGTGATTATGATTTCAAATGAATCCTGAAACTCAGTTTCTGATAATGGTGCTCAAAGCGGAAACAAGGAGGGCTGCACAAAAAAAAAAAAACAAAAAAAAAAAACCACCCCAAAAAAACCCTGAGTGCTTTTTCACAAATAAATCATTTCAAATATGACAGGCTATCTTTCCCCAAGGAATCCAGCCAAGCTGCTTCTTCCTTTTTTGCAAATAAAACACTGTAGATTTTGTATGGTAAGTAATGGTGGGAGTTCATTTCTCTAACACATCAGGTTAAATAACACAAGTAGGGAAAACTAATTTACTCAATCAGTGTAGGACTAAAAGGTCCAAAAATAAATATTTTTAGTGCTGGTTAAACATTAGATAATTGAATTAATTTCAAAGAGAGATTTTTTTTAGGCCATTCTACAGTTCCATTTAAATAACATGCTGTGAAAAGTCAGACCAGTTTGTTAAGCTACCTTTTAGATGAATATAAAATGCCATATTCAGCTGTTGTGAGTAATGTTGCAGGAATTCTAGGGAGGGCTCCCTAGGAGCACTCAGGTTCTCCTCACCCTGTGCTAAGCTCAGCGCCATTTCCTGAAGAACTGCATGGTGTAGCTTCGTACGTCCACTGATCACCTTACCAGAAATGCTAGCATATACCTGAAGCTCCATGTACAGCCA
Organism: Cettia cetti; assembly: GCA_013401135.1. Lineage (NCBI taxonomy): Eukaryota > Metazoa > Chordata > Aves > Passeriformes > Sylviidae > Cettia > Cettia cetti. The sequence goes on from VZUI01042646.1 coordinate 71,007, forward strand.
GACTGCCTTCTACATATTCTTCTCTCGAGGAGACTAGCTGGAATTTTTATAATTAGAAAATGTTCAATAAATTGCACCTCTACTGAGGGAAGTTTTAGCTCACTCATTGGAGAAGTTACTCTGTCATTTCCTCAGGTTTTGTTTCATGTTATCATCTGTCCTGTGAGTATGAATTTTTCTGCTGTTGTTTTTCTTCACATGGAAGTAGCAGTTTATGGGAAATGTTCTCACAGCTTGGAAGGTAGCTGGCTGGGTTCCATTCTGTGAAGAGTAAAGATTATTAAGGAAACAGTAAAACTTTACTCCTGTAGCTGACACCTTGTTTGAACATTTTAGGGTTTAAGCACATCCATGGCCAATTTATGAACATCAAAAAGAGAAGATATGAAAGCCAGTTTTCTTGAAAAAGGAGTTTGGTCCTTCCAAGATGCCATGTTGTGCTACCAGACACAAATCAAAAGTTTTGTTCTGTCCATAACTTAAGAAGTGTCTGGGATCCCTTATTTAACCTCACTGGTGAAAGCAGTGCTTCTGGTTTGGTTTAATAGATATGACAACTGATTTATAGAAGATAATGCCTTAGAAACTTCATTAGCATGACAGTTTTTCCCCTTTATATGGCCTATTTTACAATTGATAATGAATAATATTCTCCCACTTCCCAAATATCAAGTGTTCCTTAGTCTTCAAGGCTGTTCTGTCAAAGGTAAAGAAGACCAACACTGACTGACTGCAATAATGAGCATTCATTTCCCTTCTTCCCCACTGATACATTTTCAGTTATTTCTAAACAGTCATTGAATAGAAGTGGAGAGGAATTAAAACTATGTGGGAATTGAATTTTAGAATTCATTGTTACAAGTCTACTGAATTTTATTTCCCTCTGAATAGTAACAGCCCTAAAAGGCTGGCATGAGTGGACGCTGTTCAAAAATGACTCAAGAAGAGAAGATTTGCTATTCTCTGTTTCAGACCAAAGATAAAGGCTGAAACTAAAAGTTTAATTACAAGTTAATAATTTCTGCAGTAGAACAAGCCTAACACTTCCCAAGGTACCTTATAGAGTTGTTATCCAAGTTACTGGTTTTCAGTGGCAGCAGACAGATGATTTTAGCTTTATAGGTAAACTTAAAAAAGTCTTTTGAAGATTTAAACATGAACATAAAATATCCTCAGGTGTAAGAAGTCACCTGAGATCTAAGACAGAGGTGAACAGAACAAAGATCAAAGTGTGCTCTTTAGAGTACCTGGTTAGAGCTGCCTCACTATGGATGTGGCCAGGTTTTTCCATATTCTTCCTGAAATGCTTAATTGCTTAAAATGCCTAATATAGCCAAAATATATCTAAAAAGCAAAATTAGGTTCAGGCAATAACAAGTTCTAGATTAATTTCTTTATTGAAAGAGTGTTGAGGTGCTGGAACAGGTTGCCAAGGAAATTACGGAATTGCTGCCCTGGAAAAGTTTAAAAATGTAGATATAGCACTTGGGAACATGGGTTAGCTTTGAATATGGCAGTGGTCAGTTGAGAGTTGAATTCAATTATATTAGACGTGTTTTGCAATCTTAACAATTCTATGATTCTATGGAAACAAATGCATAGATGAAGCATTTAGAAAAACATTATCTCCTGACTTGTTGAAAAGGTAGTAGAGCTTTTTGTTATATATTATTGTTCTGCAAACTACAGGATTAATTATGCTTATTTTCATGGTGATTTGGGCCAGACTATTAGGATTTAGTACTGCATGCAATACCTCTGTCTATTGGATTATAGTTTTTTTATTTTACTACATCTATGGTGTAAATTAATAATGTATGTTAAATTACTATTTTATTAATATATATATTCATAAATTCTTAAAATGACTTTTTGAAACTTGGTTGTAAAGTACAGTCACATCTGTGGACCATACCTTTTTTTTCAGCTTATCAAAGTTCTCAGAGAGTTCAACATAGTTTATAAACATGCACAAATGCTAGATAGGAAATCCTGAGATCTGCAGGGGCTAAGCATGATCTGCTTGACCTGCAAAGTAATAAATAAATATTCTCCTCTAGGTATAAGCTAAGAATGCAAAGTTCTGCAGTCTTTTTCAAAACTGAAAAGTGATAAATTGAAATTCAGAGCTACAGGAAAAGAGGGTTAGAATAGAAAGCACTATATGACCTTTGTAACATGCTATTGTAGGATGTCTGAAAAGGCATATGCATCTATATAAACAGGATGTTAATCATTAAGACTATGAATTGAAGGAGCAGCAAGGACAGAAAATCAGAAATACTTTTAATTTCTTGATGTTTTAAATAGCCTGCTACCCACTCAGAGAACTGTCTTTTTTATAGAGCAGAAAAGTGTATTTTCACTAATGCACTGTATCAGCTAGATAAACAGATGAAGAGTGAAAGTATCAAACTATGTAAATAGCAAGGATGATCACCTGTGTTCCACTTCATTGTACTGATCATTTTGGGAATATGCAACATTTATTTCTGGTTAAATTTTATATGTCTAGCTTTAGAAAACTTTAGACAGAGAAGTTAATGTGCAAAATAGCTAAATTTCAGTGCTTATAATTGGAAGGCCCTGGATTCCTTGTCCTTGATTTAAGTTAGATAACTAAATAGTGGTTGGATTTAAGCATAAATTCTGTGGTTTTTCAGCACAGAATCTGTCTAAGGTTGTCACAGTCACAGGCAAAGCAGTGACTGAGTTCTAATTTTTCATATTCTCATTTTATATAAAATAAAACATTGAAAAACATTGCATAATTTTTTAAAAAGCGACATAATCCAGTGTAAACAAAATTATTTTTAAGTGAAATGTTTTGCTGTCCCACTTGTTTATAAGAGTAGAGCCTAAATTATAAAACATATTTAGAACTTAATACTTTGCTCTTCAAAAAAACTCAGTAAATACCTAATTTTAATTTAACTTGCTCTGGACTTTTTGCAGTATTCTTTTTTCCTCATGTGTTCTCTGTTTCTTCCAATCCAACCCCCATACCACATTTCCTCCACAATTCCTCCTGTTTCCATTTCACTCTTCTAAGAACTGCTCAGTCTAAGTACATTGAGAACACCATGGCACGTTCCAAAAACATAAAGTTAACCCATAAGTGTTCCATGACACACTGCACAAACCCAGGGAAACAGGTTCTTCCATAATCTTGTCAATCAGTACACACTTCCTAGTAGCTGCCACAGCCCTGAAATGATGATAAAGCATGCCTTCCTGAACTGACTAGTGACGCACTTTGATGAAGGGGTTAATTACCATTAGTTATGTACTCAACACCATTTTTCTCATCAGTTCTCTCTCCACCTTATGCACGCATGACATCTCATAAATGAGAAGATAAAAACCTTTGTGTGAAATCTTCTTATCAAAACCACCAGAATCTGGACTACATGTGCTTGGGTATCTTAAAACCTCTTGCTTTCCAAGGCAATGAAATAGTTAAGACCTTTAATGGATGAAAAATAGATTCCAGTACTTCTTTACTGTTTCATAGCTGTAAGGGTTAGCTGTAATCATACTCCTTAATTTATCTTTCATTTTCATTCATTTGAATAAACCCTTCAGGTTTACAATTCCATGACTCATTGTTTGTATGTGCCTGTGTGTGTAGGTATGTATGTATATGTACATTCATTATTCAGAACCTAAAACCAGATGGAGAATTCTGCTTTCTTAGGTATTCTTTTGTTTTTTTACCAGAAAGCAGTGAAACGTTTTGAGATGTTATTAAGTCTTTAAGTTACAAAATCTTGATTCCACCTTAAAAATGTTCCATACTGTATGTTGCATAGCCTGGGGTTGTGAATAGCTGCCAAATATCTATCAGAGAGTGATTTATGATATATGATATGTTCCTCAGCCCAAGTGGAGGCTGTTTAGTTGAAACATGAGAAAGGAGAGGCCTTGTGCTCTCCAAACCATGATGACAAGTTTCTGTTTGGCTTTCTCAGTGAATGCACAGTACAAAATGTGCCATATTTTACAACACCAAAACTTATGTAGGGAACAAAACTAAATTCACTTAACCCCTGGTTTTATTAGTTTTTCCCTTCTTTCCTTTCTATTTTTTTGTGAAGTCTGCTTCTTATTGTAAGAAGCCCATTTTCTTTTGTTGTTTGCAGGGTCTGTAAGACAGAATTGCTACAGCTTAGTTTTGAAAATTAAAATATTTTCTATAGCTGTGTGACCATATTTTTTAAATGAGATTTCATTCATGCCATTTAAATTTTTCTTGTACTTTTCTTTCAACTAAACTGAAGTCTGTGCTATGATTGCTTGTGCATTTTGTTCTGAAAATAATTTTTCCATGAAGCTGTAAAGAAATACCTCTCCCATGCTGTTTTTTGGGTTCCCACTTTAAAATGCCTGGGTAGAACAATATGGTCAGTGACCCCTATGGTCTTGAACATGAAAATTCCTCAACGCCTTCACAGATACTTGCAGCCATGGGAAAAAAAAAAAAAAAAAAAAAAAAGAAGGAAAAAAAAAAAAAAAAAAGAATGCTGCCTGTTTAATCTAACTGATATGTCTGTTTTAGTTAGATATTCATTCAGCACAGTACCAAAATCCTAAAGTACAGCATAGGAAAAAAAAAACCAAACAAAAAATACAAACCAAACTTGTTGTTTAAAGGGGGCTGGATTTGTTTCTTAAAATCATTATATTATCTTTGCATGTTCCCTCTCTGCTTTTGTTATCCAAGTTTTTCTGGGCGAGAACAGCTGATATGGAAGGCTAGTCTTACACAGAGAAATGAAGTGGTCAGCCGAGAGCATGCTCTGATCTCAAGCAAAGCTTTTCACAGCTGCACAGAAAATGCATGTCATCTTCAGCATTTTGTATGTATGATACACTAAAAAGCTTCTGCCTACTTAGAAGATGCAGTAGGTGCATATTATGAAAACATGTGCTGCCCCGCTCCACCCTCCGCTCCCCCATTTACAAAACCTTGCAGCCCAGTACCTGAAACAAACCTTTAAATCTAAGGAGTCAAGATGCAGAAGGAAACAAATATTTTTTCTGTCTACAAAAGAACAGTGATGACAAAGCAATATCTAGTCCCAGGAGTGCTTCCCAGACCTACTATGATATTTTTCCAGTGCTCTATTTAAGGAAAGACCAAGAACCAACATGGCACTATTCAGTGTCTGGATTTTTTCCAAAGGATATGGACCCAATAGAACTAGGGAGTACTTTTTCCACACACTAGTCCTGACAACTGTGAACATAGAATCATGGCATGTATAATGGCATCTATTCTCCACTCAGCCCAGATACAGACAGGAAATTAAAGTGATATACCCTATGACACAAGAGGAAACTGCTATCAGCAAAAGAAACTTACTTTTCCTGTTCTGAGTCCTTGTAAGGTCCTTAAACACAAGACCTCATTTCTATAAGATTCATTGAAGACATAGATAATTTTCACATATGTGATTTGCAGTTTGGAAAAGCTGCAAATCATGCAGACTTGAGAGGTCACTTTGACCTCAGTCCATTGAGGCTGTCAGGATGAAAGATCAGGCTTTTGCATTGGACATGCAGAAAGGGGAGTCAGTAGATAATCAACATGCACTGGACTCAGACCATTAAGACAGAGGAGAGACTGCTGAAGAGGTAGGATAAATGAACTATCACACACGTGTGTTTCTGTTTACGTAGAATATTATTCTTGCTCAGTTAGAATTATATCTCTGCAAAGACAATTTGACTGGGCAGTCAATAGTAGAAAAAAATCAAGCAACACTGTCTATTGAGGCTGACTATCCTTTCTATTCCTGGGTCAGAATGCTACCAGACACGTCTTCAGGCTCAGTTACTGGCCCCTTCTGGATATACACATATCAACAACTCAGGAAAGCCCCACTCTGAGGGCTTCTCTAGTACTGCTTTTTCCTTTGTTACCCACAAGTCCAGGCATTAAAAGATGTGGGGTAATACAGCCGATTGCTTTAAGAAAACATGCAAGCTGGAAACCTAAGAACTATGTATATGCCTAGAAGGTAACCATTTTTTAATTTGGGAATAGAAACACTACACATTCAGAGTTGTGCAGTGATTTCTCTGCATCCATCACACAGACATACATCTGGTAATTCGTGCATCATGTTCTTACCTTAAATTGAATTTTGATGAATTTTGATAAATTTCTGTCTTTAGAAACAGTGGCTTTTTAAAGTCCTGTCTCAAATGTTAACTTAGCTGTAGTCACATACTGAGCTGTAGTCGCGTGTCACCTTTTTGAGAAAAAAAAAGTCTGAGCACACTCGCTACACTTGAGATATGTGTGAAAGCATACAATATCGAGAACAGTCCTCTAACCTGGGACAAGTGTGAACATTTGTGTTCTGAATTAATCCTTCTTGCTGTATGGCTTTTTAGTTAATATGGAATAATAAAAATAAGACAATTATTTAATCAGTTGTATGGATGTTATTTATCTTGATGTCTTTACTTTCTTCTCTCCAAACAGGAACAGTTTTCACCATTTAGTGTAAAGTGACCCAGCCTCTTCTGTCACAGGGATACAAATATGACCCAGTGGTGTTTTATCTGGAAGATCCACAAGCATGTTAGCAGTAGAGAATGGAGCAGCACATACAAAATACATAGTGAGCTAGTATGATCCCTGGAAATCTCTTTTGATTGTCTTTCCACTATAGTTCACACTGTTCCACCTGCATTTGATGTCCTGAAATAATTATGTTTTGTAATCAGAGTAGAATCCTGCCTATGGAATGCTAAATAGTGACTTTTTAAAACTAATTTGGAGAAAAAAAAAAATAGTCTTTAGATCTCTCAGACTGCAGAATGCTGGTATTATTTGTTACTTTACTGACAATATCTAAAAGGTCTAATATTGTTTAAAAGTTTAAAATTTTATATTGCCTGGTGTCTGTTCTGCAGAAATATTAGAATATGAAAACTGTTGAAGATTATGGGTTCACCAGCAAGTTTTCCTCACTTGGGAGTAATCTGTCACTTATTTAGAGTATAAACAACCCTATTAATGTTAAAATAATTGTTTGAGACATTTTCTTGGGCTTAGATTTTCAGTGTAAGTGCTGAGACTTGCAAGTTGGCTAACGTCAGCAGCAAACAAACATCCTGTCAATGTGCCTGGCACTCCGTGTTCCTGTATGATTGGCAGGAAACAGAGTGTTTGGGGAAGGGGAAGATGGACATTACAAAAACTATAAACTTGTTTTCCCAAGACAATGGCATGATACAAACCCAAAAGAGCCTTTTATTAAAATACTTGCTGTTAGATTAATGAGTTGAGGGGGTAAGTGGGGGAAGGAATGGGTAGAGTGTGTGATTTCTCAATGTATAACTGAGGTTTAATATAAATGGCATATTATACACATATTTGTTTTATTGTAGGCTGTGATTCAGGCACACTTTAGCATGCATGGAGCTGAAACCACCCATCTGTATGTGTCCATCCCACTGAGGTTCATTTCTAGTACACTGTATTGGCAGTAGTTGCTATGTTAACTTGGTCTGACTTCATGATCCATGTCCAGTGCAGATGTTCTTCTACTTTTTTAAGAACTTAGTTCTTAAAAAAAGGGATTCAAAACATGCAAATGATAACCAAGAGTGTGATGATGAAAGAGAATCAGTTCTCTTCTCTCTTAAGTAGCTGTGCATAGGAAATGGAAATTCTGTGATTCTTGGTTTTCTTTCTGTTTCACCCTGAGTTCGTCGACCGTCTGTGAAATAAAAGAAATTACAACATTGAGACCTCCATATCTGGTTGTTATAAACATATATGTTAAGAAATTAAGGAAACTTCCAATAATCTTGGGATGGGAGAGAAGATATTAGTAAATTATTTGCAATTTGTTCAACTGTGAAAGATTTTTTGCTGTTGTGAAAGGCTTTGAACTAAAAGATGTCAGCTTTGCGTTGGTGTGTGATACCATCTGGCACATTTGTAGCAGCAATTGCTTAGTATCAATGGTGGTTCAAGCAAGGAGCATAATGAATTTTGGCAGCAAGTTTGAATAACAATGAGAAAGTTGGGTTTCTGTTCATTGCTCATAAACAAGGACATTTGTGTTGCCTTACAGTGCTAGACCCAATGAAAAGCAAAACTTCTGGTGAATATTTGTACTGGTCTCAGCCAATAGAGTAAACTTTCTTCATAGTAGCTGGTGTGTGGCTGTGTTTTGGATTTGTGCCAGAAACAGTGTTGATAAGGGCGGATGTCCTTGTTACTGCTAAGCAGCACTGACGCATCATCAAGGCTTTTCCACTCCTCGCACCGCCTCACCAATGAGTGCACTGGGGCTGCACAACTTGCTGGGAGGCAGAAAGCCAGGACAGCTGACCTCAACTGACCAAAGGGTCCTAACTTACTACAGAGTGTCATGCTCACCATATCGAGCTAGGGAGAGAGGGTAGAAGGGGGTGATTTGGAGTTGTGGGATTTTTCTTCCCAAGACACTGTTACATGTGATGGAGCCCTGATTTCCTGGGGATGACTTAACACCTACCTGTCCATGGGAATCAGTGAATTAATTCCTTGTTTTGTTTTGCTTGTATGTGTGGCTTCTGCTGAACCTATTTAATCTGGTTTTATCTCAACTCATGATTTTTTCTTTTGGTTTTACTGCTTCAATTCTCTTCCCCATCCCATTGTGCAGGCCTGAATGAGGTGGTGGTGGTTATTTGCGATCTCAGTTAAACCATAACAAAACTGGGTGCTTCACATGAGTCACATCCTTTCCACCTACTCAGGATCTGCCAGCCATACAAAGGGTATTATGCTGCAAAAATGTTAAGGTAAGTTGAAATGTGGAGCAGATAACCTTGTGAAAAGACAACAGTAACAACTTTATGGAAATCAGTGAAACATATCACCCCATTGGACATTAGTATACTGTAACCACACCCTAAAACTTTAAATGTATTGTCTGACGTGCTATGTCTAGAGTTCCTTTCTTTCCTGTGCAGCTGATGCATTGACATGTCCATGGACCACTGTAGAGACATTTATTTCCTTAGTTTTAGGCAGATGCTCTAGGTGTCTCAGGTGTTGGAGTAGATAAGGAGAATCCTGTCTAAGTCCAGGAGGCTATTCCTCCTTCAAATGTGTCTTAATCTACAAACAATGTATGTACAGCACAAAAAAAAATGCCAACCAGCTTTAACCAAACTTAGTCCTACAGCTTCTTTAGTTCCAGATCTGTCATGAAAACAACAATAAAAAATTCCACAGGAGGAAAGTATGGTGTAATTTTTATTGTGGAAATTTAACATCTTCTTCCTTCCCCTAGCATTGTCACTTTTTCTTACTGCAAGTGGCTAGTGGATGTTTGACCAAGGGTCTCATGTTGTAGACATAGCAGTAAGTCTATCTCTATTTGACTACATGCTCTCTAGCTCAATGCAAAGGTCTGGGCAGGTATGGCAACATGTTACTCTCTTAGTCCAAATGGGTAAGTTTACAATAGCTTGGGAGATGCCTGTCAGACTTGCTATTTAGAGCACTAACTTGCACTAGTGGAGCCGTAGGACTCAGTGTAGTTCAGGGTGGCTGAAGCTTCTTTTTTCTTCAGATTCAAGGTTATGAATATTTGCAATTAGATTGACATGAAGACTTGGGTTTTGATTTTACAGGCATTTTAATTTTGAACCAACACAGGTTTCCTACAATGCTCTGGAGCCGTAATTAAAAGTCTTGAGTAAAAATATCCTCCTTATGTATAAACTGAGTGAACACAGAATAGTGAAAGAAAAAACAAGAGCAAATTCTATTTTAAATTGGAACAAATATCACTGGGGAAATTGCATGTAGTCATCATCAGTCATAGTGAGAGATTTCTCTGTGAGTGGCATCTAATTTAATGATTTCGCAGATGGGTGGGGGTGACTCCATCAATTTTTGGTGAGTTGACATGCTCATTACATTTACAATAGCCAGGACTTGATCCTGCAAACCTTATCAGAGTGAAAAACAGTTTCAGGCAATGCCATTGTTATGTACAAAAAAAAAAAAGGAAAAATAAAGATCAAAATAAACATACTTTTTCCTCTCTTTTTACCATCAACAATATTTCTGATGCTGATAAGGTGATGCTCTTTCTTGACTGCTCTGTGATTTAAATCAGTCTTCCATTTTTATTTTGATGTGTACCTGAGATAAAAAGCACTATAGCAATAACCATTATAAAATCAATAATGCACAACTCACAGGATAAACAAGATATTAGTTATGCAGTATGTTATGACAAAGCAGTATTGTGAAGGGAATAGAATCAAACTCTTATTTCTTACAACAATAGAACCGAAACACTCCAATATCTTGCAATGGTGTCTTTTTGCTAGACTTCACTTCTCCATTGAGTGGTTTAACAAAAGGAGAAAGTAAAATTCAAAATATATCAGGCTGCCTGTGCATCAAGTGTCTTGCTAAATGCCCTTCTCTAGTGCATTGCAAGCACAATAGCTGGCAGCTGGGCAGCATATGATAGTCTCAAGGTTTGAGTCAGTGATCCTGAGGAAACAATCTTACCTTCACTGCTCTATTTCTGTCCTGGACTGAGAAGTAAAGGTTTGCCAATGTTTGCAAAATACAGATCAACATTTAGTGTACTTCATTTTGAGCATGAAAGTATTTTTAAAGCATTTTTATCTCAAAGGACACTAAAATTGTTTGTGATTAACTGAGAACAGCTCTCTCCAAGAATGAGAGTTTCTCTCTGCCAGCTATGATACGCAATTTTGAGAAAAATGATAATGAGGAAGAAAAAGGGAAAAAGGAAGAGAAGAAAAGGGGAATGAACAAGAGGCATAAGTGCAGAGGAGTATAGCTGAATTTGTGGGTACATCCAGATTAGTAATCTTGGTAAAAAATCCCTGAAACTCATAAATAGAAAATTAATAAATAATCTTGCATTTCATAGTCTAGAGGGAAAAATGATTATCTTATTCTAATAATAATCAACATATGGAGTCATAAGGCATACTGTGGGGTTTTCACTACCCTATAAAGCACATTTTAGGGTCAAGATGCATGTTAACTGAGGCCGCATTTTGTTAGCTTTACTTTAGGGCAAATCCTTCCTTTCTAAATTGATAAAAAGGCTGATTTACTTGCAAAGTTTAATTCTATCCTGATTAGTGATCACTTCATCAATTGAAATACTGGAGCAGGGGGAAATTAGAAGGGAGGGAACCAGTTTCCTATTTATACTTAAAATAATAGGCATTGGACACCTGGCACCCTATAAATACTGTGACACTGTACGATGGCAAACATGGGCACAATGCATTGCTTATTCTCAGTTGGAATCCATCTGTACACTACAGTAGTAAGACAAAAGAGGATTGTTAGCACTTAAAGGCACCTTGACGCAGTCATACCACTTGACTGTTTTATTAATTGCCCCATCTGTTAAGTGAGAACTTTCTGACATAGGTTGGTACACGCTCTTAAACCCCTTGGTCTGCTTCCTATTGGTTCCACATGTGTTTGTATTTGTTCTCAGTAGGCAGAGATTCCAGAGAGAAAATGAACCGCTGCAGATCGATTGCAGTATCAGTCATGCAGAAGACATGGTAATACTTGCCACTTCAGTCTGATTTGCTGTTAACCCTTTGAACACAGAGATGTAGAGAGTGTGGGGTGGAAAGAGAAACCAGTAAGCTGACAAAGAGTCTACTGGGAGAAATAGGATTGGTATCATGACGTCTAAATTACTCATCTCATTAGGGGCTCTCTGCCTTCCAATAAGTCTTTGCAAATTATATTTCCACTGCTGCCTGTCTTAGAGCTATGTACTTTAGTACAGCCAAGCCAGAGAGTATTAGGATAATGTGAAAGATTACACTGCTGTGCTGAGTATTCCTGCCCATTCTGCACTGCCTGGATAATTCTCTGACAGAATTATAGTGACAGGAGCAGCAACTGAGGCCTAGAGTGACAAAAGCCAGAGCATTTAAAGGTAAGGCCATGATTCACACTAGAAGAAATAAAACCAAGACATAGTGTTGCTAAGTATTTGCAGAAGGTGTAGGCCTACTTCCCAGAACTTTTGGTTAGCATTTATAGTATTGCTTAAAATTATATACTAAAGCATGATTTTCAAAGGCATTGAGGGAAAAATTGTAGTTGAAGATAAATACTTGAATACGGACACATGGACAATAATTCAGAACATTTCAATTTACTGAGCAAGTGGGATTAAAATCAAAAGACCATCTTTATGTGAACTCACAGGCAGAAAAGCAGTATTCTCTTTAATTAAAAAGGATTGGCAGTGTGGTACTTGGTAGAGCTCTAAAAACTCAGTGAAAAATTTCTTTAGATGCTATTTCTGTTAATTGTACACAAGTATTCCTACGATGATGCTTGAGGGAGGCAAGCAGAACTTGTTTTCTTGAAAGCTGAAGGCAGCAGAAAAATCTTTTGTTATAGTGCTACAGTTGTGTTGACTGCAAAACTTGCTAAAGTCTGAACTGAATACAAAGGTTCACATAATCCAGTCATTTTTAACAGAACCATTTAGGTTGGAAAAGACTTGTGAGGTCATCAAGTCCAACCATAGAAACCTAACAAAGGCAAGTCCACCACTAGTGCCACTTCTACCTCTCTTTGAAGTACTTCCAGGGAGAATGAAACACTTTCCTGGGTCGCCCTTTTCAATGCCTGTCCACTTTCTGTGAAGAAATGTTTCCAAATATCTAATCTATACTTTTCCTGGTGCAACTTGAGGTCATTCAGTCTCATTCTGTCTCTTGTTTCTTGGGAGAAGAGACTGATCCCCACCTTGCCACAGCCTCAAGTAATTGCAGAGAGTGATTAGGTCATCCCTGACCCTCCTTTGCTCCAGGCTAAACACCCACAGCTTCCTCAGCTGCTTCTCATGGAACTCCAGACCTTTCATCAATTTTGCTGACCTTCTCTGGATGACAATCCTCAATGTCTTTCCTGTAGTGAACAAGGCACAGCCCTTGATGTGTGGACAATCATAGCTATCTTTTTCTTAAAACCCTCTAATTAGATATAAAGTAAATGTGTAGTGGTTACACTAGAGAGCAAGAGGATGCATTAGAGATGACTCATACAAATTTTAATGAAGTTTTTACATGATATTTTAGCTTTATCAATCATAGAATCATAGAATGGTTTAGGTTGGAAGGGACTTTAAAGAGCGTCTAGTTCCAAACCCATTGCAATGGGCAGGGGCACGTTTCACTAGAACACATTGCTCAGAGCCCCATCCAACTTGGTCGTGAACACTTCCAGGAAGGGGGCATCCACAACTTCTCTGGGCACCGTGTTCTTCATCACCCTCACAGTAAAGAATTTTTTCCAGTATTTGGTCTAAACTCTCTTTCAGTTTAAAGCCATTCCCCTTTGTCCTGTTACTACACACTCATGTAGAATAGTGTCTCTCCATCTCTCCTGTAGATTCCCTTCAGGTGCTAGAAGGCTGCAATTAGGTCATCCTGAAGCCTTCTCTTTTCTGGGGTGAAATACCCCAAGTCCCCCAGCCTTTCCTCATAGGATAGGTGCTCCATCTTTCTTATAAACGTGACAGTACTTCTCTGGACTTGCTTCAAGATGTCCTTTCTGTGCTCAGAATAATCCTAAGAAACACATCAAAGATTTAATCTCAGAGTTTAGGTGATAGGGACACCTAAACTACTTGAGAGGGTAAAACACACTCTGCATGAACAGAATTTAAAGATGACTGATGGTGTTTAAGTCGTCTACTTCTCTTTAAAGATATAAATTTTCTAAGAAAGCTCAGAGTTAGTCAAGCATAGAAGTTTCCAGGTGCACATGAAGGACATGTAAATTGACCCACTCTTTCAGGGTTTCCTGGCAGAATACCATGTGTATATTTTTTTCACAGAAGACTGTAGAAAGATGTGGAAATTTCCTAGTTTTGGAACCTTGTGTCAGATTTTCTGTCCTAACACTATTATTTTTCTCATGTTCAATTTGTTTGGCTTGTTAACACATCTTGGTGACTCAAGGTAGTTTCCACTAAAATGACTTCTTTCTCAATGTTCCTTTTTATAGATGCTCAGTAGTAACTGCCAATTATCTTAGTGTATAGTGCTTGTTGAGGAGTATCCAGAGGGTGTGCTTTTTAAGTTTTGCCTTTTTTAAACTGAGAGATCACATGATAAAAATTTGTGAGCATCGGATCATATTTAGAGATTAATGTGCTATTAGCATTACAGTTTTATTTTTTATTATAGTTTTTATTTTTTAAGGCCAGAAAGGATCTTGACAAGAAAACATTAATATTTCATTTACAGTTTTTAGCTGATTATTCCTCTTTTATAAGCTATTACTTTAAAATTGAAATTGTCATTTTTGAAGATGTACGTGGAAGTATTTGCTGTGTTCTGTTCCTGAGGGAGTGAAATCAAAACGGGAAACAGTTATCACTGCAAGCCTACAAAACAATCTTGAGTCCAAATCAAGAACAGCACACTAGCCTCAAAAAGTGGTACTTTGTACAAATTGAATTAGTAAAGAGACTTACATATATAATAGTTTCTAAGGTGATAAGACTTAATACCATGATTAATTCTGGGAAGCCATAATAATTAGTTGTTGGAGAGACAAGTGATTTCTTCCATGTCCTGGTGTCCCTAAATCATGTGGGTTTTCCTCTGTAGACTCATTATACAAAAAAAGAATGTTAAAGATATTCACTAGGGCTGTGCTGATCATAAATTCCTTAATAAACCCTTTACTTCAAGCAAAATATTTTAATGTAAACACTGATTTCAGAGAACTTTTAAAGATGATTTATAATTAAGAGCCAGTATCCATGGACTAGAGTAGGTCAATGACCTCCTGCTAGTTCATGAATGCAGAAGCATTTATTTTCCAAACAGCTGATCCTCTGATGCTGTTGTATTAGAGCATTTTTTTTTATTATATAGAATGAGTAGGGCAGGATTATCTAACAGATATGGGTGCACAGGTGTAACAGACAATGCACTGTTTGCCCCAGTGCATTCTTACAGAGTTGAAAGTGGCTCTCTCTAGGTCCTTGATAAATTTCTGGTTTTGCACAGACCTTATTATTTAATTGGTCTACTTGAAGATGTCTTGTTTTAGTGTTTCCATTCTCTTCCATTCCTTTTCTCAGATAAAGACTCAAAATTTAAACTTCTAGCAATTCATAATTATTTCCACAAAACAGTTCCACAAAACACGCTCTTATTAGGAAAGTTTTGAGAAACAGGAAAGAAAGTTAAGAAGTAGATCCTTTAAAAAGCAAACAAGGGTTAATAAAATTGTATGTTACTGGGATTGCTCAAGGGAAAACATGCTTCCAACAGTCTATGTGCAGCTTGAGTTTTACTTTAAATCTTGCCTTTTTTATGATTCCCAATAGTCACCAGTGCCACTTTAACAGGAGTAAGACTAAGAATCTCCCTTCCAGAAGAGGTCTGTCTGCAGTCTCCTCTCCTCTCCTCTCCTCTCCTCTCCTCTCCTCTCCTCTCCTCTCCTCTCCTCTCCTCTCCTCTCCT
>VZUI01042647.1:0-71751 GCA_013401135.1 Cettia cetti
CCGCCAGCCAATCGCGCGCCTCCTCCGGGCGGCGGGCGCTGCCCCCCGCGCGCGCCGCCCACCTGCCGGCGAGGGCTGCGGCCCCGCGTGACGTCACGCCCAGATGTTTCCCCAGGCCACGCCCCGCGGGGTCCGGGCGGCTCCGGGCAGCGATAACGGGGAGCGCCGGGTCCGCTGTCACAGCGCGATGGGAGGGCTGCGAGACCGCATCGCCAGCTCGTTGCCTTCTTGAGATAAACGGCATTAATCCCTACTCCGAGCAACAAGCTGCCAGTGCCAGGATCTATCTGCTGTTCTTTTTCTCTTCCATTGGACCGCCAACGCTTTTTCGATTTAGTGACAAGCTGGGTGTGATCGTCACGAACAAAGTGTGGGTTTGATGGCTGCTAAATCAGCCTTTACTCCTACAAACCGATCCTAAGAAATAAGGGAGGGAAAAGTCTGCTTGTGTAATCTTTTTAAAAAGGGAAAGAGCGCTGTTCTGTTGGGTTTGTTTTTTCTTTTTTTTTTTTTTTTGTCTTCGTCTGTTTGGATTTCTTTTTAAACTTATGAAAAATGGCAACAGCAGCATATGTGGATCATTTTGCAGCAGAGTGCCTTGTTTCTATGTCAAGTCGTGCTGTTATCCATAGTCCCAAAGGGGAGCCTGATCCCCAACCTGATGCAAAAATACTTCCTTCATCCAATGGAGAAGATAGACGGGAAGTCAGAGAAACCGGGAAAGACAATGGATCATCATTACTTGTGGTAGCTAGCATTTTAGCAGATCTGAACCAGCATGTCCCAAACTCACCTGCTCTAAGGACGGAAAAAACAGAGACACTTGATTTAACGGAACAAATACACATTTCTATTGCTCCTAAGGAGTTTGGGGAAGAAAGTCTGTCTTCAGCTGGTAAGCGTGGAGGAGAAAGAGCAGCCACACCTACTAGCCTGGCTGCAGTAACTGAGCCAAGCCCCAGACAAAAGAACAAACGCATAAGAAGCTGGACTGACCCTGGATCACCCCAGAAAAAGCACAAATGCCACTATGTGGGGTGTGAAAAAGTTTATGGCAAATCTTCCCATCTTAAAGCTCATCTAAGGACCCATACAGGTTAGTTACAATCCAGCCAGAGATTTATTTGTTACAGCTTGGTAATTAAAATGAAAACCAAAACCAAACAAACTTTTATTTGGCCACTGTTATGGTTTCACCTCTCGGAACTCAAGCTCGGGAAAACCAAACAACAAAAAAAACCCCTCTGGGAATAAACCCTCACTGGGCATAGATTCAAAGCTAATGTTGCCCTTTTTTATTAATGTCACAGGGAACGGCATGCGGGTCATCTGTGTGGATTGTACCAAGCTGTAATTTTTAGCTGCTGGCCTTCTTGTTCTGTGTGTCTTCTAC
Organism: Cettia cetti; assembly: GCA_013401135.1. NCBI lineage: Eukaryota > Metazoa > Chordata > Aves > Passeriformes > Sylviidae > Cettia > Cettia cetti. Next base: position 1,394 of record VZUI01042647.1, read on the forward strand.
TTCCCTTTCCAGTACTTCTTACCTCCCCGTTTTTCCTACTCCGTGCTCCAGGCCCTCTCTTTATACCAGTTTATCACTCCCCATGCAAGTACCAATATTCTTGATATTTTAAAATTAAATGTTCTAGAGGCACCTACATGGCTGTGTGTCTGTTTCTTTCTTTAGCAGACACTTTGTGAAAGCTAGAGTAAGCAGAAGGTAGATGAGAGGCTGAACACGAGTCACAAGGAGACGCCATGAGTGAGGAGAGAGGGGGATATGGGCAGTGGCTAAAATGCTTTTGGCAGCTGGGTAAAACCAAATTCAAAAGAAAAAGATACTTGAATGCAACCAGTAACTTGTACTCATCAGTGCTGAGTGCTTATATCTTGGTGAAGGCTGAGCACTTTTTTGTTGCCGCTGTAATTTATGAGACACACCCACTGAAAAAGTGGAAGGCTTGCAAGCTTGAGAAAGTTGTACTGAAAGTGTTAGGAGGGCCATCTTGAAATGGGCCCCATGACTTGCCACACCTCACGCCTCTGCCTGGTGCTGGGAAACAGGATGGCTTCCAGTCAGACAGGGGACACCAAAATTTGAGGAGACCAATCTCTGCTGAAGGCACCAATCATAGCACATGTATCGAGGCACCACACCGGCTAGGGCAGACTTGTGCAAGATGTTCCACTGAGTAATTTCAGATGGCAAATTAGTTTACTAAGATGTATGGTCAGTTCTCTTAAAAAGAGCAGTAAGAAAGAGATCCTCAGAACCAAGCATCACATAACTCATGAGCAGTTTTAGCTCTGAGGTGTCAGCCTCACCCATGCTGGTCCTACTTTCAGTATGCCTTCGGCTTTTCCTGTTGCCTTCCTGACATAAATAAGAGCCATTCTGATTTGATGGTATGCTTTGCTCTCTGTGGGAGAGAAGAAAGCCCCATCAAATTTGAGCATATGGATGGACAATTCCCTGTGGCACACAGCCAAAGGAACAGCGTGTTCCTGGCACCCCAGGCAGCCTGTCCTGCTTTGCACTGTGTAACTGCTTTTTGCCGCCTTGGGAGTTATACAGAAAAGGTGTTTCCACTTGGCTTGCGGGGAATTGTCTCCGTTAATTTTCAGTTCTTTTGCATTCTTATTGCTGGCATTTGCCATTGTCCTGAAAGCGAAAGATAAATTTAGCAGCGTTTCTGGGTTTCCAAACCAACCAGAGACCAAGAAGGGGAACTCCAGCCCCTGATAAAGAGAGGAGGGCTTGGCATGCCCGCCCTGCGGGGAGAGGAGGGAGGGCAGGGCCGGCGGGGAGTGTCGCTCCAGGCTGCCGGCAGAGCGGAGTCATTCGGGGACGCTGGCTCGCTTCCAAGTTCTCTTTTTTTTCTCTTTTCCCCTTTTTTTTAACTCTTCATTTCCTGTATTTTTTCCGGGGCTGTAGGGCTCAATTGGTTATTGCTGTAGCTAATGGTACTAAGAGAGCACTGGGGGGGGGGTGTCTGAGAGCTAAAGGAAAAGCAGAGAAGGGGCTGGTTTTGCCCAGGGAGTGGCAGGACCCTCGGGGACTACAGCTTCTTTGTTTTCTTTCGTCTCCAGTGTCTGTGTGGGAAGCTTTAAGCAAAGCTGCCAAGTTTCCCTCCTCACTGGCAACAGGTCTGTCTCTGTTTGGGATTGAGTTTTAAACAGGCCTAAATGCCTCTTACTCTCTTTGCAGAAGGTTTTCTAAGGTGTTTTGTGGTTTTTTCCCTATCTTTAAAAAAAATTGTGACGGCCTTGCAAAAAGTTTGTAAGATGACAGTGAGAATTAAGCTAACAGAAAAAGTGATCACTTCCAGGACTGGTAAATGTTTGTTCTTACAAAATACATAACGGTGTTTTACTGCTTTAGAACAAGAACTTTGGGTCTCCTCTGCTTTCTAGTCATCTTGAACTAGTTAAGTAACACACCAGTCTGCCCAGCTGTGAGATAGACAGGGTGATGGCCATCCACCTCACAGAGCAGTGGTGAAAGTACCCCAGGTACACATGGAAGCTGCTTCAAACAGCTAGCCAAAATAAGACTGTTTGCTAAGAGCAGTCAAAACTTCTGCTATGGAGCAAAACTTCTTCCATGTGCTGTATGACTAGATGAGCTGGTATTTAGGGGCGACCTGAAGGCTAAGAGCAGCACTGCAGGCTAGAAGATAACTGATGATCATGCAAGAGATACTTGAAAAGAGCAATTTATGGTCGGCTTTAGAAACTTCCTTGTCCTTGTCTGCTACTGTGCTGAGAAAGTAAAGGCTTTGCCCTGCATGGTTTGAGGAAAGATAGACCAGATCCTTGAGCTTATGTCAAAGAGATACAGAGCCTTCCAAGTCCTGTTGCATCAAACCCAGCCCACATTGATAGGGACTGAGAGCTGGTACTATTTTCGAGCTGTTTGGTGCCCTGTGAGAAATCCTTCTGATAGTTATAGCCAGATATCAGAGCTTAAATACATAAAGTAAAAACCACAGTGCAGAGGATGCTAATTCTCCTATCTAAAGCAGAAGAACCAAGATGGAAATGCCAAGAGCATCTGCTTTTTGTCCTTTACTTCAGTGTACAGGGTTTTTCAGTACTCCTATTAGGAGAAAAGGTGCTGGAGCAATCCACAGTATCTTGTGGGTTTTTTTGGTACACTACTGGTTAACCTGTCTCAGCCTTATGAATACCTCACCTTTATTAAACTGGAAACCCTTGAACCAGGCAAAAAAACCCCCACCTTTTTTCACCAAAATCTACTCTGTTCTCTCCACCAGCTTTCAAAGTTCCCATCCCCCTATGTTTCTATGTTTCCTTTCATGTTTATGTTTTCCACTCTAGTCTCTCACTGAATGTCCTGGAGTTAAACATGATCATCAGCCACAAAGCCCTTGAAGTTTTAATGTTTACCAGAAGGTTATATTTAGTGTCAGTGGGTAGTTGTCAAGTCTGAATACTTTTCCACAAAGGCTCCCGTGGATCTCAAAGGCTCTGTAGTGGTCTACAGAGGCAGCACCCCCATTTGTCCTAAGCTATACTCACCCCACTGGTACAAAGGGTTTCACTGATGCATGGATTTTAAAAATCCTCTCCACTGAGAAAATTCCTAAACACAAAGGACTTGCAAAAAAATAGTAAAGAATATAAATAGATAAATTAATATAAACAAATGATAAATAAATAAATACTTATATTAATAACACTATATATATATATATATATATATATATATATATATATATATATATATATATATATATATATATATATATAAATAATTCGTATGACAGAGTTCCCCTTCATCTAAGCAGATTTTCAACACAAAGGACATTTTCTGGAGTTACTGGAAACCAGTTAATTTCTTGATGCACCAGTGGTAGAAGGGAGACAGTACAGAGCCTAATAGCAATCTACAGGCTACAATCATAGAGCCTTGTCCAGGACCACAGTGTTCTGAGAGGCTGTAGAGAGTCCCAGCTTATTGCTTTATATTACATATTTGTATGTAGAGAAAAACTGATGGGATTTTGGGCAAGGATCACAAGAATCCTATGTATTGCAGCTCCCCATCAAATCGTTGTGACCTCTCAAGTTTTTAGCCATCTCCATTAGAACACCATCACCATCATGAATGCAGAAAAAGCACAAAATAAACCTTAATTTAACTCCATTGAACTGTCCTTCTAAACTCACCAGTTCTAAGCACTAAGCAGCACATCCTAACACAGAAAGAGCTTTTCAGTCAGTCATCAGAATTAAATTAATCACACAAATTATCAGAATCTAAGGAGAAGTAGGCACCAGTCTTGGCCTGGAGTCTTAGTCTTGCAGCCCCAACTTGAGGGCCATGTGGCTTAGCAGTAGCTGCTCTGCACTGTTACTAAACCATCTCTGTGGTGGCTGTTGAAGCACAGGAAGAAGAAAAGGCCTAATTATATTATCCTTGCTCATACATGTCAGGTTAGGACTCATCCAAGAGAAAGCGGTGAAAACCTTTCTTGATCTCTGGCTGGCAGAGTGAGCTTGGGCAGCTATGAGTTCTGCCTGCTTAACCTTGCAGTTGTGGAAGACATATTATTTGGCATCTGTTGTTCTTCTAACTTTTATTCATTAGCTGAATTGAAATAGGTAGAAAAGACCAACTCATTTCCATTTCTTTACAATAAAGCTCTATAGTCACATATTTGAGGACAACACTAGTGAACCTGTATGAAAAAATGTTCTTTTTTAGCTTATGAACCCTTTTTTTACCCATCAATTGTTATGTCTTGTTTCCCTAAGCAAAATTTCTTCGATGACTTTGTAGCTGGTATATGTGAAGGTGGAGAAGAGTATAACAATTAGGCTGGAGCAGTATATGGTAAAGAGGCCTTTATATAAAGTAATAACAAATAATCTGTTTTAAATAGGGGTTTGGATTTCACTGTCAGTTCTATTAAGTCTGATTTGCTCACTCTATATTAATTCAAAACAAAACAGTAAAGCACAGCTCCCCTTAAGTTCTGAATCAAGATGTTATCCATATGTGTAGAAACCATTTAATCAATGTAAGAAGCAAGTTTTTCTATCATAGAAATAAACTTTATCTTCCATTTTAGTACCTGGCAATTACCAGAAACATAGCTAGTTAAATAAAAACCCATGGACTAGACCTGGCTGAGGTTTCTTTCAGCTTTTAAGTAGGCACACAGTGACTCTTGAAGGCTTGTATGTGTGTGTGTAGCAGGTGGGCAGTGTTGGTGAGGACCCATGGCTTTGCAGGAAAAGATTACGAGAGAAGAAACCCGACCTAGGGTCTTCTGTGCCACTCAAGAGCAGTCAAAGTAGGCCTGCAGACAGCCCTTGTGTACAGCAGGGTGAAACGACTGCTGCTGGTGCTTCAATCCACCCTCCTGAGCCGGCAGGTTGGCTGCTCTGCATACCGGGACTTACGGGGAGCTGCACTCCCTCTCAACAGGATGCCAGAGGAAATGGAAAACGCCTTTCCCAACACAGAATTCCCAAAGGTGAAAGGACAGACTAAATGAATTTGTCCCTCTGCATGTTGGGCCTCCTGGGTTTGATTTCTTGTGTTAAAAGTTAGAAACAACTTGCAGGCTCTGTATGCTTCCTTCAGTCTCGTTAGCATACAGCCACATTATCCAAAAGCTGCAAGGTGCCTCTAGGCTGTTGTTCCTTAAGCGCCTTCCATCTCCTTACTTTGCTGAGTGCATCAAAACATTTCCTCTAATTTTTTTTTTTTTTTTTTTTTTTTCTGAGATGGGCCCCAATGGTGGCTTCTGGACAGATTCAAATACCCGCCTCACAAAACAAGTTGTCTTTCCAGCCTAAGGCGTAAGCTTTCTCTCTCAGTGTTAAGAACTTCAGCAGCCTGCTACTTTTCTTATGAAAAACTGATAATCTTAACTGTTTTAATAAGGCTATATTTTTAAAAACAATACAGATTTTCAAAGCATTGTTTGTGTTTCCTTTGAAATAGCTCTTCAACTCCTTTCTTACTTCCTCTAAGAAAATTTCAACAGGTTAACAAAAGTCAGTAGAAAACATGGAACAACTTCTCTCAAAGCCCTGCCTGAGTCCTCACCCTACAATGTGGTTCTCAAGACTAAAGTCCTTATTTAAAAGTATTGATTTTAAGCCTGGATTAAACAATCTGTGTGCATTGAAGATAACAAAAAATATATATGCTGTAAGTCTCTTAATGTTAAAGTCTTTGAAATAAACACAGGGCAAAAACTTCTTAAAGAGTAAGCAAATTTTAAGATGTGTTTCAAAAGGAGCTGAAGTCAGGAAGAAAAATAGAACTACTCCTACTCACTCTTTTTACATGACTGCTTCAAGACTGAATAATAAGATTCAGTTAATTCACCTGCAAAAGAGTTAGGGCTAAATTAGTTGCATGGAGAATCCATGGATGACATCTGTAATTACCACAGATTAATCTTATCTATTAGGGGGAACTACCGCTCCTCATGGTTATACAGGTTTCTCTCTGATAGGCTTCCCTTTATTTCCTTTTCCCCTTTTCTCCCCCCAGTCTTTGTGGAGATATAAATAATGCAGAAGACATAGAAATGAAATTTCTGGTATCAACAGAATTTAGGTATTGTAGCTGAAAAGCATTTAAAATAAAACTATACTTGCCATTGTTACATCTATGTGTCTAATGAAAAAATCAGAAACATCACAGACTTCTCTTTCCACATACCATTTTTCTTTTAGCATGGAAGTGGGACTTAGGTTCAGTGTAATGAAACTTAATACTATTGGAAGTAGTGAGGATGGATGACCCTCCAGCTGTTCTCTTCATCCTAGACACTGGTAGTAGCACTTCCCTTTAGCTTATGGCAAGACCTAGGTATTACAGATAGTTGGGAGTTAACTGGCAAGTGAGCTTTTTAATGAATGGACAGTTGCAATTGATTGCTGTGTTTGTACTAGAAATTAATCACAGCCCTATGGACAAGAGTGTTCAAAATGATCTACAGAAGACTTTTCTGCTGTGGCATTTCTCTGCAAGACACTGGAAAGTGCATGTGACAGGTAAATTTTGCATAAACAAACCTTCTGCTAAACTGGAATTCCTTATGAAACAAACTCACGATTGGATTCCATCTGAAAAGAAGGCACCTTTAACCATTTAAAACACAACTGTTCCATTGTGTTATTGTCTGGCTGAACATGGTTGTGGCACGTCCAAGAGCAGAAACCTGGAACTTGTTTATATTGGACATGTGGTTTCTAGTTCTGTTTTTTGAGTTAAGCACGTTCCAACTTTCCCCCACCCCCTTCCAATCTTGGATCAGCTGTCTGGAAGTCAGTGCTGACAGAGCCAAAAAAATACTCTGCTGTTCAAATGCAGGAGAACTTTTGAGGGGTCCTTTCTGTAGAATTTCTATAGGTATACTTTTTTCCCTTTGTTACCCACTTGGCTTTTATGAGATAGATTTGCATGGGCAGTGAGATCATTATCTTGCTGTGTTCGGTTTAACAATAGCTAGACAATGTGGGTTATTTAAGTGCAGGCACTGAAGTCAGACACACATATCCTGTATTTTTCAGGTCTTGCAGATTCAGCAGATCTTACAGGGCCTCCACTTAATAGAAAAGAAAAATTTTTAAAAGTTCAGAGTGACACCGTTGTGGTTACTTGTAGAAAAACGATCTCAGAAGCTTTTTTGCAGCCTTAACATAAAAAGCATTTACTAACCAGGAACTTGGCACAAGTCAAATGGTATTAAAGTAAGCATATCCTGAAATGACCTCTAGTGCAAGGAAAAGATTTGCTGTAATCACTTACAGTCCTTTTGGAGTGCTTTCAGGAAATACAGGCAAAATACTGATGACTGGATATCTGCTGGTGTTGCAGTCAATCGATCAATAAGCTACCTTAGATTTATTGCACACTATATTTCTACCAGACCACTCTCTATTATCTGGTTATAGGAGTTTTTGGAACAGAGGACCATGAAAAAATCATATGAAAGAACAGTGTTGTTGCTACATGTTTCACGTCTTTTCATCTACCTCCATCCAGCAGCCACCTAGAATATCCCTTGCCAACAAATACCCATGCAGAATGGACATGCTGGTTACGTCCTTACTGCCTTCAACAGTAGCTTTTAAAGCTGGTAAAGGAGAGCAGCAGAAATGATAACTCTTCCAGAGTAAGATCAGGTGAGGTACAGCAGCCACAGGGGATGCATGGAGCTTTTTAAAGTAAACAGCTGTCAGTATTTCCACTAGAGGAACTCAGAATGGAGCCAGCTGAGAAAGATTAGTACATTTTCAGATGTTTCCTGCAATTTTTTTGTTTGGTGAAATGATGAGGAGCTGTTTCTTAATGGATCAGGGAAATATTTATTTATTTTAGTTTTGGGGTAAATAAGTGAAATTACATTGGTACAAATTTACATACTGGCCTGGGAATTTAGAGACTATTTTACATTCTTGCAAACCTCCCAGTTAAATATAGTGCTTTCCTACATTCTTAATCTAGTCATTTAGGCCTTGTTCTGCTATAACAAATAGAACAGAGATGCTGCTAAAACCTCACAGAACCACAGACTAATTTTTGTTATTTATGTGTAGGGGCTTACTGAATTTTAATTTGGAATCTCTTTTAAATGCCAGCAGAAGGACTGCAGATGAGCATTAATACCTGAGGGCCGTGGCAATTTTTGATTGCTCTGGTAATTGATATATTTTCCAAGCCCTATGTGAATTGTATGCAGCTTTCTTATGCATGTGAAACTCTTCATGGAGCACTGAAAGCCCCTCAAAAGTCAGTGGAAACTTCCATTTGCTGCATATATGTCTATACAAGCAGTGCCAATAGAATGTTTAGTCTTACTGTGTAATAAATCCAGAATGTATTAGTAAATATGTCTTCTAAATTCTCCTAACATGGCCAAAACAAAACTGAATTTATTAGATACCCCAAAGGATTACTTTCAGACAGGATTCTCATTGATACATTTTTTCCCTTTGTGTAAAGATGTACCATATTTACACCTTCTATTTCTCCCAGCTTTCATATTGAAAACTACTAAATTCTTCTCACTAAAATGTAAGGATTTATCAGATTGGCAACATTTGGAACCAAATTCTAGCTTAAATAGAAATGTATGAGCAAATACATGAGCAACCAGAAATGCAAATGCTTTGGAATTTATAGGTACCCCTACATAGTGTTACTAGCATAAACAGACGTATAGGAAATGTATAAAAAAGCCCTTAAAAAAACCACAACAAATGACAGAGAATATGTAGAATTTGGTCAAGGGACAAAGTAATTCTAATTACGGGTTACTAATTTTCATAGATGCTAGGTGTGAATTTAATAGAATCAGTTTTACTTCAAGTCGTATGACATAAGTTAAGACTATCTCTAGCTAATCACCTACCCCTTGTCTTAAAAAAAAAAAAACAACTCTCAGTGTCCCTAAGAAGGAAACACATATAGGATTTTTTAAGCTCAGAATCTTGTGTTTCATTTGGAAAGAAACTCTTCCTAACCCACCACCTGCAAATCTAATATGCATATATATAGCATTTCATTGATAATACACATAAGAGTGGCTTTGCACAGTTAAATATTTTAGTGAAATTCACTCTGATTCTGCTGCTTCTCTGTGCACTGCTGAGTCTTTGAGAGGGGAATAGGGCTGTTGCTAAGGTAAGTTTTCAAATGACTGCCAGAGTTTGTGGGGGGTCTGGAACAGTAACCTTAAGTGGGGAGTAGCCCAAAGTTGTGGACACACCAAGTTACATTCCCCTACTCCACAGCTTTCTTAATGCCTCATCTGCAAACGAGTTCAGATATCACAGGAGATCGAGGTCATTACCCTGCTGAAAGATTTACACCATTTTTGCACATTTTCTTGCAGCTTTCGTTCTTGTTGTGTTGACATCTCCTTTCAGTCTGTAGGATATCATCATTTAGGGCACCACCTCACTGACCAAATCAGACTTGATTTAAGCCAGCATCTGTTGGACCTTAGAGTGCAAATTTAGCAGTCTGACTTCTGGGGAGCCATTTTAATTAATAAGTGTCATTGGTAGCTTTCAGAGGATGAAGTGGTCAGACAGATTACAATATAATCTTTCTGTGCTCACTGATGTAAGCAAATATTGTACAACAGCTGGCACAAATGTTTTACCATGAACCTTGTCCCAGACTTCTCTAACTGGGACGTGTGCACATGAAATGTGTTTAGAAACATGACTGTCAGATACCTTATACTAAAGTGATAATTTACAAAGCTCTAACTATATACTGCAGAAACAAAACTGTAATGAGAAACAGCTTTAAAACACTGCTTGTCAAAGTGCAGATGTTCAGCACCAGCATCTTCTAAGAAAAGTTTCAATCAGTCCCCAAAGGGGTGTTCCTTTAAAAAAAAAAAAAAAGACAACAAAAAGAACAGAACATTTTGTGATTCTGCTTCTTACCCTACTGCAGTGTTTGGAACTGGCTGATGTTTCCAGTAAGCAGTGTGGACTAAGCAAACACAGCTTTCCTCTCCAAGCATAAACTCCCACCCGACTCATACCAAAAGGGCCTACACGGTGAGGGGCTACACATTTTAGAGTCTTCCTGCTAACACTGCTTACTGCTGAAAAGTCATGTAGAACTCGTCTGTTTTCTCTGCATTTCTGAATGTGATTATTCTGAGCAGTATGGACTTTGGGAAAAACAATATCACTGACCTTATCAAAACAAAACTACCTCTGTGATAATATGCTATTTTAAACCTATGTCTTTTGCTTGATACTTCCTTTCTCTTCCCTATAATTTCAAATGAGATTGTTTAATAGGCTGCTGTTAATTCTTGGAGGTTTTTGGACTGTGTAACATGAAAAAAATCCTAGTTCTCCCCTTTCAGTGTGCTTGTATTCATAAGGATTTGAGTACTTCCCTCCTCTCAGTCTAACAGCAAACCTCTCAGTGAAAAAAGGAATCCTGCTTTTATAGATTGTTTACAGGAACATAACTTAATTTCTACATGAAATAGACTACTTCCCCTTGATTGTACAAATCACTAGATTAACTTTTGTCTTCAAGGAAAAAACTACTAAAATTTATTTTTTATCATCAAGAATATAATAAATTACAAAAACATTCTGACAGAATGTTATCTGGCTGGTACTTTGCTTTTGTAATGAGTTCTTGAAAAAGGTTGAGGTTATGTCATCAGTTTGTGCTCTTAAGGTTAGCATTTGCAGGTGAAGTACAGACTAATTCATTTGGAAAAACATTCCATACCTCTGCTGAACTTCTGTGCAAATGCTTGCTTAAAGCTTCTTTCCAAGAGCCAACTCTGATTCTGTGTGTAGAGTATCCTTGGAAAAATTGTACTGTCAATTGGATATGACCACTGTTGTTTGTAAGAAACTCAAACTCATTCAGGATAAGCTACATCCTTCTAGTGTTAGCATGCAAATTGCTTTCTTAGATGTTTAGATGAATTTCTTACAGAAAGACAAGGAGCTGATATGATTGGTGTGCTTGATGGTTTTTCTTCTTTGAATGCCGTGGAGGAACTGAGTTCCAGTTTCATTTGCAAAGAAATCCAAATTATAACATAACTCTTTCCTCAATCAAATAGTTCTCAGGAGACTGTACCATTCTCATCTGTGCAATGTAAGGTCTGTGGTATTCCCTTTAGGACGAAGTGGCTGTGCTGGCACATTTTGCATTTGAGTACATTTGTTGTGATTTCACAGACAAACACAGTAAGAACAGCAGTAACTTTTACTGCACAGCTGTTTCTCACTTGGAAATCAGCCCACCTTTGGATTTTTAAAAATCTACTTTTTTTTAAAATATAAAAAAAGTCCTGAGTTCCTAGGTCAGTATTGTGCACAACTCTTATGATTATAAAACACAGCTTGATGAGCATGCAGACAGTATGGTGTACACAAATTATGTGCTGAGGTATTTCTGTTCTGAAAAAAATGCTAAACACATACCTGGTTTTGTGCAGTGTAATGATGAATCATTTTTTCTAAGACTTAAGTTTTTCTCTTATTTGTCCATTATTCACAAATTCTAAAATTGAGCTGTAAGAACTAATTTTAAAAAGAAAGTAGAAACAAATTCCAACCAATTGGCTGAAAATCAAGTTCAAAGTATTTTGTGGATCACGTCTTTTGGGAGGAATAATAAGCTGTCCCATTTGGCACTGTCAAGCTGCAACAGCAATAATTGGATCATCTCAATCCCTCAAAGCTAAGTCAGGATACAACACCACAACTCATGAAGCTGCAATTCCTGTTTTCCTTGGGTTTATTCACAGTCTGTCTGTTGTAACAGAACCTCCCTATTACTCAAGTTTATGAACCTTGAAGTTCTGCATATTGCAGTTCCTGAATCTCAGCCCAAGAGCCATGCTTGCCAGAGCTGTGCTCAGGAGCTAGGGATATGAACAGGAAATCAGGTTCAAATCATTTTGTGGTTCTCAGATTTAGGACTGGATTGAGCAAGAGTCCAAATGGAAGTAAGAACAGCAGGGAATTTCTGTGATCTTTTTCAAAGTAAAAATTAGATCCTGTGCATAGGGTTTTGGAGCTAGCCTGCAGACTTACATGACACTGATATCTTTTAGAATTTCATAGTAATGGTGCAATTCCGATTATATTTCACAGAACTTCCCCATCCCGGGAATCTTCTGAAAAAAATTGGCCAAAATATGATCCTGTATTTTAGAGTACTTCATTAGCCCCTATGCATCAGGCATGTTAAGTGTGGTCAGCTAATTTCCTGCAAACACAGGGAACAGGTTCTCCACCTCAAAAATGCAGAAAGGCCAGTGTGCTTCCTCTCCTCACCCAGAAGAGCAGGCCTGTTAGAGAATAGACCTGCACACTTAATCAAAAAAGCATAGAAGAGCAGCAAGAAATGTGCTGGAGGCACTAGGAATTTATGTTTGGGGAAGTAATAGGGATCTTTCTACTACAACTTATCTACAATTACAGCTACTGAATTTTTATCTGACATGTATGGACCCACAGAATTAAGAATCTCTGCTAAAGAATCACTGATCTCTTACAAGGTGAAATGGTTTATGTGTCAGTACGGTTTTTAAATACTTAAAGATGAAATGGTGGCTGCTGGGCAGCCCTTCTGGCATGATTCATATGTATAAACCATATTCTGCAGTGAGGTGTGACTGGGTTTAACAGAGTTTTAACACTTCACAGAGTGCTCTGTAAAGGCAAGCAATGAGGGCATGGGAAAGACAAGGAAAGACAGAGCTCCTAAAGGGACCATGATGTATATATGTATATTTTAGTAACTTTGAAAACAGCATAGATGTTTCTTTCAATACTACTTTGAGATAGAAAAGTAGTGAAAATGGTATTTGCTCATGAAACAGGTAATCCATCTGATTTCTCTCTGTGAGTCCGTGGTAAGATAGTTCTTTGAAAACAGCTCTCCGTTTTTGAGTTATGTATGTTATATATCTCAAGATGCCCTTGACAAAGCTGTCTTTGAAATATGTCTGTGTCCTACAAAGATCTCAGCTTTTCAGTTACGTTTCACGTCCAGAGTCATAGTCAGATAACTGGCTCGTGACTGGGATCCTCCACAATGCAGCAAATGCTCCATTCATTCAATTCCAGCGCTGGCCATGGCCTCTCTCCGGCGCTGTGACCCCACACGTCAGGCACAGCTGGTGGGGCTGACTCCCTCAGACCCTGCACCAGCTGTCCTCAAAACCAACATCAAACGGGGGTGGGCACAGCAGGTGAGCTGCACTTAGGCTGTGTCACACCCTGGGTGTTAATGAGAGAAGTGCTGAAAACCTTCTCTTAGTTTCTGATTCAATATGAGAATGAGGCTTGGATGTGTATGTGCTTAAAACATCTGTAGTTTAAAGTATTAACACATAGAAAAGACTGAAAAAAGCTGAAACTGGAAAGGAGAAGGTAACTGGTGCTCTTTTTTCCTTTTCATATAGCTGTGGTAAGGAGGCTACAAGGAGATGCAAAATAAACAGGGAAGGTATTGGCAAAATAGGACATATAAATGAGACTTGCAAGAGTTGAATGATGAATTGCAAATTGTCTTTTCTAAGAAAGACCTGTTTTAAAAGTGGGCAGTTTAGAACATTACAACAGTTACAATAGAATCTAATTCCTCTATTGTATACAAAAAGCCTGAAGCCTGGTTTAAACAGGGAGGCCGGTTTAACAATCTGGGCAGAAGATTTTGGTGTGTATGCAATAGTTTTATGCATACCTTGAATAGGAGCTGCCTTGTGTCAAGCAACAGATTTAGTGTTTGATTATCAGCCCATAACACTACTTCCTAGAGCTGCCTGTTCCCTGAAGCTGGATGCTCAATATGGCCATTGGCAGATGCTGCTCATAAACTACTTCAACACCACCTTGCTCTCTGGCAAACAATCTACCCAGAATGAGAATAAAATAACAGGAAATCCCACTCCCTCTCTCCACTATACAGTTGCAATAAACTCTCAGTATCAGATTTTTCACTTAGCTTTACAGCATTAGCTGTGCTTATAAATGCTGAAGCTCCATGTTTCAGGCATGCTGTGTTACTGTGATGTTGTTGATTGAACAGTTCAAAAGTTCACAAGGAGACATTTCACAATTACAGCCAAAGACAACTTCACTAACTTCTGTTTGCTTGGCTTCTAGCAAAATGAAATCTCACCCTGTCCCCAAATCCTGGGAGCTGCTGTGCAGATGAAATGTCATAATTTACCCACAAGGTCTATTCATGCCAAAGTATGTGCACTTCAGTTGGAGGCAAATGACATTCAACGTCTTCCAGAACTCAGATAAATAAAGTGTAGGTCTCACATTAGATGAATAATCCTTTAGTCTGTTATTTTGCATAGCAGGACAACCTTTTGTTAATTTGATAAGCTTTGCTTTTACAAGCCTTATCCTGTTTTTAGTAGAATAGGATAATAAAAAATATCACTGATATGTCAACAGAGAAAAGACTGATTCATGAGGTCATATGATTCCTTCTTTGCAGCTATTCATGCAACTGCTGGGCAGAGCTCATGGAGCCAAAGTTTCCCAATTTCAGCATGAATTCACCCACAGTTCACACCAGTTTAATATAATTGGTCATTACCTCTTTAATTGCTCTCCCACTTAGAACATTTTCATTGTCTAATCAGAGTTTATGAACATTACCATGCAAAATTTTTTTAAAGCCACCACAACTAAAAATATGTGAGGTAGACTTTCATTAAAAGCAGTCTAAACCACTGCAGAGGGCATTCCTGTGGTCATTGTACAGACAGGGATGGTTTATGAAGTTTCAGTTTGATTTCAAGCATTCTTGCAATATGAGCATCTTCAGGTTGAAGTTTTTATCCATGGGCATAGGTATGGAAAAGAATCTCGTGAAAAATGTTAGGACATTAAGAAGTCACTGTGTGCCATTTTTGATTCCTGCCATTTGAACTATGAGTACCTATTGGTTAATTCTGCTTTATATATAATTTCTCTATGCAATGACCACTCCACTGAGAATGAATGGCTTGAGAGCCTGTGAGCTCTGTTGGCACACAATCCTGGGTTCACAAGGAGAAATTCCCAGACTGGAAGCAGAGGCACAAGTGTCCTACAGTGAGAATGTAATATTTTTGTCCACTGTAAAGAAGGGGCTGAAGAAGGATGGGATGCCAAGTAGTGTCCATGGAGCTTCTAACAGTCAGGTGTCTGATCTGAAGCATTCTGGCTTTGCAGAGTGGGCTGGGTAACAGACTGAGCAACTCTGAGGTAGCACAGGAAGGATCCAGACAGGATTCTGTAATGGAAACCTTGTGCTTCTGTTGGTACCTTAAATGCACCTTCCCTGTAAATGCATTTGGATCTGTTGATTCTGCTATCAGAAGGACATTCTTCCCTCCTGGAGGAGAAAGAATCATGTCTGGGGAGTTCGTTTTCTTGGCTTCAGTTGCTGTCTGCATAACGCTGCCATTAATCACCTTGTTTGCTCCAACAAAGGGTGAGTGGTGCAGCTGAAATCAGCTTGTAGCAGACAACAAATGAGCATTGCTAGCACGCTGCAACAGGAGTAGCTTGAGACCTCAGGTGACTGAACAAGGCCTCAGTCCAGCATATGGATTCATCATGGGCCACATTATTACTTTCAACTGAATTCGTTCAATAAAAACAGTGCTTATTATTATGTGCAATTGGAGAGCCCTTGTCTAGTCCCATGTCACTTTAAAAGGTTTGAATTGGGTCATCAACAAGACAGAAAAAGATCTAAATCCTACATACCTTCATCAATGTTAGTGTGTTTTAAGAGGCCAGACTTTTCTGACCTATGCTGAAGCCACAATCTTTGTATGAAAGGAATGAAGAAAGTTCCTTAAACAACAAATTTTTGGCTCAAGGCAAGAATACTAGGCTGAAATTCCTTTGCTGGGGTGATGCAATAGGTCAGATTTGCTGATTAGCACATAGATTTTTTGGATTTTCAACCCCAGTATTCGTTTCAAGTATATTTACTTAAAAGTATAATTGACCAATGGATAAAGAAAAAATAACCACTATCATTTAGTTTTGTCATTCAGTAATACCTAGATGTGTTCAGAGGCTCTTTTACAGTGGTTTTTTACTTTCTAATCACAATAGATGTTTAAATAACATTTAAACAGTATTTACATTCTTTATTACACTCAGAGCTGAGTAGAAAAAATTAGAGAAGTACAATAACTAAAGGGCTACTATACTAAACTTAAGAGTTCCCTCTTTGCTGAGTGTCATACTTCAGTGTGGTTTGCAAATGACACATAGCTAAGATACATCATCCTCTCCCCAGAATTCATCACTTCATCATTTCAGCATAACACAATTTAATTATCTGGCATTTAAGTGCAGAGACAAAGGGTCAGTTATTGATCTCCGTTCTTGGAACAAGCGACAGGAGAGAGAAAATCAAGTGGAAGCTGCTGCTCTTACAAATTAGTGGATTTCAGCTTTTTTACTGAGCACTGGTCTAGGATTTAATGCCTCAGAGATAAGGAGCCCCAGTAAGAGTTATAGGCTTAGTAAACAGAAATTATATGCAGTGATTGCTAGTACTTCACTTTGATAAAAGGCCCAACATGTAGTTTGCATTATTTTAAAACATAAACTCAATGTCCCTGAGGCCGTTGCCTTTCATTTTTTAAGTTAGACTTGTCATTGATATTCAGTATAAGAGCTTTATTTACCTATATATTCCAGCAAGAAGGTAAAAAAATGCTCCTTTTATAAGTGGATGTGGCCAAAGTCAATGTAAACAAAGGCATTGCACTTAATGGAAACACGATCAATAGTTGTTCCCGTGGGGCAGACAGTGTCCGTCCCAGTCTGCACTCACCTAGGTATGGAAGTTGTCCCTTCTAGTTGGGTACATTTCCAGCCTCATGGGTATCCTAATGGCTCAGATGTCTCCCTTTTCTTAGATGAGAGGTCTCCATTTTGGTCATGTGGCAAAACTTTTGAGAGAGAGTGAAATAGTGAACTTTAGGCTTCAGAGTTAAAACAGAATCCACAAAGAGTATTAGGTAACAATGATAAATCCATATAGGACTATAAGGAGATTAATATCTTATTTTTGAAACCCATCTCAGCAGGGTTACCTGTGTTTTGGAGTACTGGCTAGCAGAGAGGAACAACAGAGTGTGAACATAGCTAGAGAAAAAAAAACCTAAACAAAATTCACTATATATCTATGGAATATCTCTGCACTATATCAGTGCAGAGAAGATCATAAAAATACAAATTTGGAAAATATGCTTGTTCTTCCCAGCATGAGTTTTGGGTTGGTTGGGTTTTTTTGCCATGGCAATTCATGGCACGTTAGTGCATCTTTGTGCTCTTGAAGGGAGAACTCAAAACAGACACAGTGTTTTGAAGGCTACATCACTTTACCACCAATTTGCAAAATGACTCCAGAGGATAGAAGTACAAGGAAGTGAAAGCAGCTCAGCATAACTCTAGAAAATGTTTCTCATAGTTAATGTGCCGTAGGGAATCACCCAAGACGTTTAGGGTCATACTGCAACGCCACAGGGCATATTCTCAGTCACATTTTCAGCACAGATCTAAAATCTATTCCAAGATTTCTCTGTGGAGGATAGACTTTCATGGTCCTTACCCTTGGCTGTCTTTGGAATTCCCTTGTGCTTATAAACATGGGCAGTTTAGTGGAAGTTGAAAGCACAAATGAAATTGTTCCCTTCGAAGATCAGATCTCCAGTTAATCACTTAATAAAAATATCAAGCATTTAATCTTCATGGATAGAAAGTGGCCAAGCAATGTTAATAAAGAATATTAAAAAATTCTGTATTTCTTCATGAGCAAGAAGTACAGAAACTACATTTTTTGGTGAACAACTTTTCACTGACAGGTAGTCAGCAAATTGTTTAGACTTACTTTTTTATTTCAGAAAAACTGTGTATTGGTGTGTTTCATTAATTCATTTCAGATTAACATCGTCATTGTCTTAAAAACTGTCACCAAAGCTAAAGGAATTTAAGTAGGGTCACAAAATCCATACCAAAAGAAGTGAAACATTTTGTCAAATAAATGAAATTACTATGGGTGTCTTTGCTTGCAAAATTCTTCTGCAATTCAATGGGTTTTTTAAATTTTTCAAATGAGGAGGAAAAAAAGTTATCCACATAGTTCTAGCTTTTATTTCCCTTTTCCATTCAAAACCTTAGCAAAGGATATAGCCATATTTCTTTTTATTAGATTTGTGGCCATTTCATTTTAAAGCCAATTTGCTGTAAGATTTATTTTCCAGATCAAGAAACATAACTTCTAGCTACTTGCCGGTTGTTTGTGTGAAATGGTCTGGAACTAGGTTTTGGCTGGAAGTGGAACACAGAGCCTAATTTAGTGTACACACAGTGGTGTGCAGCAGAAATGAAGCAAGAGCTAAACAGGAGTCAGTCAGGAGTTAAAATGGTAGGCAGAAAAGGACTTGGTAAAGCTAGCAGGTTCAAATTTCAGATTCTTAATTCACTGTGCAAAAATGCAGGATAAAAAACATGGATATTTTTAAAATGCTAAGCTATCGATACTTGGAGCAGTTCAGCTTGGAAGCCCTGTTTGAAAAGAGATTCACTAAAGCCATGGAATACATATAAAGACAATTAAAAGATTATATGATGGAGAATCCTGGGGGGAAAAAATGTTGGAATAGGCTTGAATTATTCTGCTTTGACCAAAGAGAAGTGAATGTGGCTAAAGAGTTAAAATTATTAAAAATGGTGTTTTTAAGACATTACTGAACAAGTTGGAAATAAAAGCCGAGAACATAACTGATAGAATGCAACCTGCTTAAAAAAACAAATTGTTTCCATTTTGGTGAAAGTGAGTGCTAATTCTTTTAGGAGGACCAGATATCTGCATGGAACATACCAAATGAGCTATTTTGGTTCTCAGACAGACCTGTCTGTAGTTAAGGCAAGGGTAGGAATTTTTCACTACTTATATTTCTCTGGCATTGTAGCTGTTATCATTATAGTATCTGACCGTGAGTGCTCGTCATTTGCTATTTGAGTTGTTCTAGTTACAGTGGCTGTAACAGATAAATCACAGGGTGTAATCTGTGCTCCCAGATGGAGAAATACAAACACTTCCACAGCAAACGGTAACACACATTGACTTCAAACATAAACTTACCACTTGGAAATTCCCCTTTCAAGAAACATTTATACATGTCTAAATAACTCAATGAAAATGTTAAGGTACAGAAAATAAACCAAGGATTTCAATCATGGATGTTATGGTAGGTTGCACTCCTGCTCAGTAGTAGTTTCCTATGCACACAGGAAACATAAGATCCAGTAATTTATAAATGTAGTGAGTGGATTTGTTAAGGTCAAAATAAAGACGTGCACAATTTAAAGTGAATGAACTTTGTAGATGCCTGGGTTTGTGCCTGCTGGAATTCTGAGAACTTCAGTTCCTAAAAAAAAGGTCACATGACAGATAATGGAATTAGCAGGACTTTGCAGGCTTCTGTCTCCAGGTCCTAATGCAACCTAGCTGCTGTTGCTGTGTGTCCTAGGGGCACGAGGGCTGTTCTGTGCCAGTGTCCAGTAACATGGGAACTCTTAACTGGAGCTTTTCTTGGATTTGGACATTCATATCACACTCCCACACTCGGTTTCCGGTGTCTAGTGACAGTCTAATTCACCCAAAAATTTTTCTTTTCACTGAGAACTTCACTAAAACATCCTCATTTCCCTGGAACTAGTGAAGCTTAATATTGTTGAATTTGCTACCTCTGTTATATGTGTGTGTGAAAGTGGCCGAGACACTGTAAAGCTGTTGGACAGACACCAAAGCAGATGCAAAAAACCCAATTGCATTTGGCTTATTTGGTTAAGAAATTTCCCCCCCAAAATCATTAATTTAAAATTGAGTTGTTTCATTTTATAGGAATTTGAAATTGTGAGGCTTTGGAAATCTTTGATCCCTCTTTAAATACTTGATAAGGATACCACCATTTGCCTAACATCAAAATCTTATTCTCTCTCACACTGAGATTATGGATTTGTTCTTTGACCATGTAAAAGGGCTTTTTTATAAACAAGAGAATATCAGAAATTAAATAAGCCATAAATACATATCAGCACTATCGAAGGATTACCTTTTTTTTTTTTTTTTTTTTTTTTTTTTTTTAAGTAACAGCCCAGTCTCAAGGAACATGGTCTGCTTGGCTGAATGTTTTTCCCAGGATAGCATTTCCTCTCCTGGAGGAAGGCCTCTTCAGTCACATCTCTATTTAACTGTCTGCCCCTCATCCTCCCCACCCAGCCTGCTGATCTGTGTTTCCAAATATACTCTTAATTATGTATATGAAAATGTAGAAATATAAGAATAGCACACAGCGGCATGTTCAGGCTTCTAGTCTGTTTTTATAACAACATTCAACCCTGTTCTGGGAAGCAGCAGAACAGATTAAAGATCACAGAAAATTGTTTCTGGTTTACTGTTTCTGGTTTTGCAGACACTTGTGGAATTCCCAGGATACAAATTTCTTTGTTACCACACGGCCTTGACATGTGCTTGAAGATCCTAACAAAATGTGCAGAGCTATTACATGACCTAAATTGAAAAAATAGCCCCCAGTATGTGGTTTGACGTGATAATACTCTAATCTGTAGGGCAGTGGATATGACACTTCAAATTCTTCACATACAATTGCCTAATCTTTGCATTTTAAGTCAGAAAATGTTTAGGTTCACAAGTGTCTCAAACTGATTGGGCATTTCAGTCATTAGTAGGTTATTTTTAAAGTATGCTTATGCCTATCCAGTACTTGCTATCTTTTTTTAATTGCTATTTAGATGCTGGATATCAGACAGATGAATTGGTGAAGCAGGACGCAGATCACTCTAGGGTCTGTACAGGAGACTCACCAAATATGAAAAGAGTCCTTAAAACTATATGTGCACTAAAAGGATTGTACAAATCAAGCTCAGTAGACATCAGATCTGGTGCCACCATCTCTGTAGATTTTGTTTCCCATAATTACATACAGTTGCCTCATTATATAATGATAGAAAAATACAGAATAATACAAAGGACCTTTATGTAATATTGTAAGAACAGGCTGGCTCTAGTTGCTTCTGAATCCTTTCCAGCAAGAGAGGATAGAGGTGCATTTTTTTTAATGCTGTTTCTATAGCCCAGGCAACTCTGGGTTTCCTTTGGCAGGCTGCTCTGCCAGACAATATGAGCAGCAAGGCCTGTGCCCCTGGAAGGAATTCAGAACTCGGTGCACCTGCAGAGCTCGTGTACTTTCACTTGGTGAGCGCTGTAAATTTCTTAATGCAGCTTTACACTACCTGCTTTTTTATGGACTGGATGGAGTCCAGGAAAAAGCCAAAAATGTTCTTGCTTGTGTAATTTTCAGTTGAGATCAGCTGAATCTAATTCTCAAACGTGATGTTTTTCCATGAGTTTGTGTAACTTAAACACACTTTGGAGGTCATGTGCCCTGGCAAAGGAGCTAGGAAGGTTACCTTTTAGGAGGATTTGGAACATGGATATCCATACATTTAAACGTATTTAAAATAGTGGAAAAATAATTTACAGTATTCCTTATCTTTTAAAGACATATCTCGCCTGCCTCTCCAAAGATAAAGAAGACAGAGTTGCATTTTGATTAATTTATTTTCAAGCACCGTGATCTTTTGGAAATTTAGGACTCTTGGAGACCTGTTAGTAAGGCTCATAATGCACAAAGATAGTGCTGCTGCCAAGCATTAAGATTCTCAGTATACATATTCACATGTTTGATGTGTTTCCTACCATATATAATATACTTGAAAACACTTCTACAATTATCTAAGATCAAGTTCTTCACTCAGGGTATAAAGGTAAAATTCTGACTCCAACATTGCCTGAAATGGAGCTGAAAGAATCCTTATTGTGCCTGTTACAGCCATTTCAATGGCGAAAACTCTCTGTTGAGTACAAACATGTCCATGGGTTACTGCTTATGCAGGAACTTTGTACTGTGGCTGCATGTTCCCTAATGAGATTATGCAATCAATTCATATAATCTCTCATTCTGTTGACTGCTTTGCTGCTGGTAAAAGGACATTTATATAACTTACCTGCACAGAAAACCACATCCCTTCTGTTTGAGAGATGAGAATGATGACAGACTGTGAATTTCCATGTGTGGTTTTGGAGCAGCAGCTGGGTCTTGCCTTAATTAATACCCCCCAGCAACTTTGTTCCAGACTATGTACTAATTTTTTATGAACAATAATGACTCTTGTATCTTCACACAAGGCATCTAGCATTTCCTCACAATACAGTTTTTCTTTGAAGAGGAATTGCTAAACCTCAACAAAGCTGGGAAGTACTCTAGAGAACTGAACCACCACTAGAGTGATGCCAGCTGCCAGTGGAAAATCACTTGGCCAAGAAACTTAAAGACAAGTACCAAGAAGATATAAAATCAAGACTAGAGAGGACTGAGCGGGGGAAATAGTCCCTAGGAAGGAGAAGGACAGGGATAGTAGAAATCTAGTGCAAGAAATACCACATTTTTTGGCTCAGCACCCAAATCCTCACCACCATCAACATCAAATCAGACAGATAAGTGGGAACCTGAATGTTCTCATCCAGAGCTGATGTGCAGTGAGGGGAAGGGGAGCTAAGTTGTGCAATACCTTCATCACCTGCTAGTGCTGGATAACACTGAGTTTACACAATCCTGCTTCAGAACCACCTCTCTCTTTAGGAACGGGAATGTTTGCCTATGCTGGCTCCCAAATGCTAGAATCATTGACAGGAGCAGCTTGTGCCATTAAACTGATTGAAACAGAAGGTACCATTTTGCCTGTGCTTCATGGTGGTGTCAACAGCAGATGCAAAACATCACATGAAACCTTTTACCTTCCTTGTCTGAAGGCACTCCTTTCATGGGACAGTTCTTCAAGTGGAGAACATTTGCTGATACCATAAAAAAAAATAAACAAAGACGTTAACTCAGGCAATAGAAACCTCCAAAGGCCATTGTCTTAGCAAAAACTGATGCCATAGCTCAGGGATGAGGAACTTTGATTCTGCAGGCCAGATCTACCCCTCAGACCATGTGTCACTGCCCTTCTTCCCAAGGATTCCAAAGTCCTCTTAGATGTATATCTGTAGTACGACCAAAACATATGGACAAGACCAGAATGCGGTCACACAACAGGGCTGTCACACCACAGGCATGCCCCACCACAGGCAGGAACATATCTAAGAACACAAGACTGGATATATCACAGTCAAAATACATTTGTTTCCTGTTTCTAGCAGCAGAGGGAGAGTTCAGTCCCTGACAGTTTGCAGGCAGGAGAAGGCTAAGGAGGACATTGAATGGATTTGCATGGGTTATTTTAAGCAACAGGACTACATCCTTTAAATCCAGTTGGTTGCAGTTATATTCTTAAATTAATTTGTGGAACCCTGAGTTTTTTAGGCTTTACATCAGGGGAAGCCACAGTTCTGTTCATCTTTGCTGCCTTATGCCAGTCCCTGGGCAGGGTGGTCACGGTTCTCCATACGACAATATCTGTGTGCACTGCATTATGCATTCTGGTTGTGTGTAATGAAATCCACCAAATGTGCTTTAAAACATGCTTGGTTTTAACGAGCCTTGGTATTTCTCCTAAATAATCAAGGAAACATCAGGGACACTTGCTTTCTCCAGATTCTTGAACAAAATTCTATTTAAAAAAGACTTGTTTGTCTGTTCATTGAGACACTGTTTGAAATTTGGCTGAAGGATCTTGGAGGCTTCATGAACAGAGAGAAAAGGAACCTATTAAACTATTTTTCTGAGCAGGAGCCTCCTAAGTAGATTCTGGAGATAAATGTTATTGCCAAATCTGTGAATTTAAAGCAGATTATTGGCTGCTTAGATTGAAGGTTTGCTGAGGTCAATTTTTATCTCAGACAGTTTTAATTAAGGTGTATCGAATTTCTCCAGGAGGCTAATTTCTTTCTTTATTTCCTATTTAGTGTACTGTGGAGAGAACTTTTATTTCTTATTTTGGCCCAGAATTTATATAGCTCTCTGTGCCTCTTGAATGGGCTATTTAGAATCAGAAACATTAGGATTAGTGCAAGTAGGAAGTTAATAAAATTACAAGTACAAAAAATGTGAAGTTATGTATTTATGTATTCACAAAAGAATAAGATGTTCTCAATTAATAACAATTAAAGAATGTGACGTGCACACTCAGAGTAAGAATCAAACCAATAAGCAGAAGTAGTAAAGAGCAAATTTCATGATTTAACGCTTTCATTTTTATGAAATGGAGAAACTAAGGATGGAAGCAGATAAAATGAGGTGCCCAAGCTATGCAGCACATCAGTGATGAAGCTGGGAATAGATTCCAGCTACCCATCTACCCAACAACAATGCTACTCCTGTCTGCAGCCTGTGCAGATCTTCCTAGGCTGCACATCTACCACATGCACAGCCCTAAAACAGCAACAGGCATCTGTCCCGTGTCTGAGATCTGTTCAGAACTGCACCAGCTCACCAGATCGCTCTTTCTGTGAGCTCACTGCTCATTGCTCCAAGCTTAAGTGCCACAGCTCATGGGGTTTGTGTTAGCCATTCAAAAAAGGCTGGTACCTTCAAGGTGACACACCTGTCCCCTGTGGGAATACAGTGCTCCCAGCCTCACTTCTGGGCGAGAACTAAGGCAGTGAACGAGGGAAACTGTGGTACTTTGTAGCAAGTGCAGAAAACACAAGTACAGCTGTGGAGAATACAAGGTGTGACCCTCACATCCAGTGCCTCAATACTGCCATTTTGCATTATTACCATAACTTTTTAACAGCTGAAGAAGGCTTTGTCATGCCTTCTGAACTTCAGCACTTAGTCAGACATAGAGGGTGTTGCGCAATGCTGTCCCGAGGGAGATGCAGTGATCACCACGGAATCGAAGCGGAAAAGAGCAAGTTTAATTTTTTCTACAGCTTATATAGATTTCTAAAAAGGAGACCAGATTGGAAGACTGAGGTTCAACCTCTTCAACTCCACTGGTCTTAGAAAGTGTCCATCAATTGTCCTTTCACAGAAAGGAATCCAAAAAACATGATAAAAGTTCTGTAAACTTTACTTTGTTTACATGAAATTTCTGACTCCAAGGCTGAAGGCTGGAAAACAAGGCGACAATAGGGAGAGCTTGGAGGAATAACTGAATATACTAAAAAGCTCAGTACAGATATTATTAAGTCATAAAGTTCAACAGACCACAAGAGATATGAGATATCCATTAAAGGATCAGGAGCCCAGCATCCCTGAAGACCCAGTTATCAAATAAGGTATATGACTAGTTTGACTCACAGCATTTTTTAATGGGTTGGAATACCACAGCTTCCTCCTTTGGCAGAGGGTAACACCTCCATACACTTAGTGCCAAGTGCATCAACCCTGCTTCCAACCTTTTTATTCTATACTCTGCATACAGAAAAGTAGCCCGTGGGAAACACTGCTCTCCCTTCTAACCGTGCCATGTTTGCTCCCTGCAGGTGAGCGGCCTTTTGAATGCAACTGGCAGGGCTGTAACAAGAAGTTTGCTCGCTCGGATGAGCTGGCCCGGCACTACCGCACTCACACCGGGGAGAAGAAGTTCAGCTGCCCGCTGTGTGAGAAACGCTTCATGCGCAGCGACCACCTGACCAAGCACGCCCGGCGCCACGCCAACTTCCACCCCAGCATGCTCAAGAGGAGGAGCGGCAGCGGCTCCAGGACAGGCTCTGTCAGTGACTACAGCCGCTCGGACGCCTCGAGCCCCACCATCAGCCCCGCCAGCTCCCCATAGACTACCTGCACTGGATGCCAGCACTTTGCCTCTAATGCCTAACGTGGAGTTTTGTTTGTGTTGCACACATTTAAAAAACTCTGTTGCTTCCCCTCCTTCGGTTCCCACCCTCTCTTTTTTAAAAATCAGTAAATAGCTGCCTCCCACTGCAAGTTTTAGTCAGATTTTCTTTACCCAACCACACAAGTGGCTATTCTAACCTCATGGACAGACAAACTTACATGTTACACTTAGTGACTCCTGCTGTCTCAATATTTCATATATTTTGCAACCATTTATGGATCCTCTTCATTACTCTTTATAAGAAAATGAAAAAAATCTAAAAAAAAAAAAAGGAAAAAAAATCCGCTTAATTCACCTCAGGTGTCAAAGTAGTTCGTAAAACCGGATTGCACAATATAAGCATACATACACTTAAAAATCAACTGTGTTGGATTTGTGTCCCCCTTCTCCTTTCTCAGGGATGGATATTTATGTTACACAATAATTACAATGAAGACACACCCTAACCACAGCCTTACTCTGTAAAATATAATTGCACTCAGAAGCTTTTTGTTAGGTTCTTTCACACACTGGGGAAAAAAGAAAAAACAAGCAAACAATACAGAAACCAACCCAATACTGGAATGTAGTACCGGACTCTTCCACTGTTCGCTTTCCTGATTATACACCTGTCTTGGGGAGTGTCCAAACAGGAGTCTTGTCTTTCTTCGAGCTGCCCTCTGCTTACAGTAGCAAGCTGTCTTCTCACTTCAAGCTGAAGATCCTCCAAAACCAACTTCCAATTCCAAAAATTTCTGTGAGGTTAATAAACTTGTTTGTTGGTTTGTTTCATGCTAGATAAAATTCTGAGAAAAAATTTTCAACAAGATGCCTTAAATGAGTCACCTAAATCACAAAGAAAAATTTACACTGGGTAACATTTTATGGCAAGGTGGCCTGGAATCTCGGAGGCATTCTCTTGTCACTCTCTCCAAGTTGTTAAGCTATCTGCACTGCCTGTTCAGTATGGGACCAATAGAATATTCAAATCAAACCACGCTGACTTGAACAATTTCCTTTATTTCTCCTTCCTTTGTTTTGTTTTGGGTTTTTTTTTAAGGAACTACAGAAATAGCATTACTGAAACAATGCCCACCAAAACTGTTGTCAAGGTACTTACCTACTGTACAGCTGTATCTTAGTAAGAAAAATTGGCTAAGATATAGTTTCTGTATTCTGTTGCATCAAAATCGTGGTCGTTGATAAAAGGAAGTGAAAATCATAAGGTATCTTCTGACTGGAATAATAAAATATGCATTTTTAAGTTTAAAATAAAATTACATTATAGCTCAGCACTACTTCAAGTTTCTCAAAAATACACATACCAGCATAAAGCAAGGTGCTCTTATTTCTGAATAACTGCTTAATAACAGAAAGGGAATATTGGCTAGTTTTCAATAACTTTCAAGTATTTAACACTAGATAGAGCACAAGGAGGTAGAATTTTACGTTTTATATGGTAGAAAATATAGTAAAAGACCAGGAGCTTAGGGATGTACTGAAAACCTCACTGGCAGCAAATACACTTTCCTTGGTTTGTCTGGGTCTGATGGTGCATATTATCAATTCAGATCCTTTTCATTCTGGAATTTTGGGATGTTTGCTGTTTTTACTGTAGGGTATAAATGCAGTTAAGTGTAGCATGATGAAAAACTCTCTGCACCAAACCTGTCATTTGATATTAAGTGAATGCCCCCAGATTCCCAATGAACCTGTATCTTACTTGCTGCTTTGCATTGATCCAGTTTTGCAAGGTTTTATTGTACTGTACATTAACTGTGAGAAGCTAATATAGATTTCCAAATAGTTTCCTAGGTACTTCCATAATATACATTATTCCTAATACTACACCTTCTATTAGCTGTTTCGATAAATACTCTAAGTATTTATCAATACAATTATAAATCTAAACAAGTGCAGTTTCAGTGTTTTTTCATGTTCATTTGCTTGAGATTTCACCTCTGTTAATTTCCCTTTCTGAATTGGAAGTTTGAGAGGCACAATTCTACTGTTTCATTTCACAGAAGATGAAAGAACATAGTAAGGGTTTTTTGCAAGATGACAAATGGAGTTAACGTGGTGAGTTGCTCAACTTCTGGAGTTAGGGGAAAGCCAGATCTGTTAGCCTCTACAGATTTCCTCTTTTCTTTTTTCTTTTTAATCTCATGTACTGAGATGCAAAATTTTAACAACTTGATAGAATTCAGGTAACAGGAATTCACATTCCAATAATTTCTGTGACTCCTAGAAGTGCTCTTGTGCTGTAGTTAGTAGAGAGGCATTTCAGATATCTAGCTCAAGGAATTCTACAGGTCAGCTGTGTCTTGTGCACATACTTCAAAACAAGTCAAACACATTTCTCATTATCATTATACCTTAAGAGAGGTGTATGGAGGAGAAGGGAACAACCAAAATTAAAAGGAGCACTGAGTATTGGCAAACGTTATAGGCTTCATGTTCCAAATTAATTTTTTTGTAAAATCACCTTCTCCAACAAGAGCATCATTTAATCTTCAGGAAAGGAGGTACCACTCCAGTTCATTTATTTAGGATGTAATAATTCAGCAAGAATCAGTTTATGCATTACAAACAAGTTGTTTTACTAGCTTGGAGAAGGAATATTTGCACCAGGTTTATTAGTACTGAGATATAAAGGTTATGAGACAGCCTATTCTGAGGGACACAGAACTATGTAATCTTAAACTCAAATGGAACTAAGATTTTACTCATATTCTCCATAGATATTACTAATAATTCTTCAAGCTTAAGCAGAAAAAATAAACTGGTTCAAGGTCAAATTTCCAGTTCAGTCAGTTCATTTAATGAGAACACCGTGGGACTGTATATAGCCAACATAATGACATTTTCAGGAAATACTCTGAAATTTGTCATTAAAACTTTTTTGTTTTTACATCTTAGCTGTAAATACCTCAGCATGTATCAGGCTGACAGTCAAGTTACTGTGTTTTAAAATCCCAGATAGAGTTTCAAATATCTCCATTAAAAGTGTAATACATTATAGTTTTAGGATATAATGATAAATTCCAAACCACTAGCATTTTCCAAAATTAAATGTGAACAGAAACTTCTCTTAATATTTTCATATGAAAAAAAGAGTGTTTGGGGATTTCTAGCATCTGCTAGAAATGTCTGATGATCAGCAAGATCATTAGACTCATTCTCATGATGGTTCCTCCTGAGTTTTGCAGATATGAGAAGTCAGAACAGCTCAAATTATGTTTTGAAATCTGTATGCTTATCCAAAATAACCTCAGATTTTTACTCTTCTGTTGTTTCACCCAGCAGTGTAATCTAAAACAGTCTCCTGGCACAGCAACAAACATGTCACACTCAGGAAATACTGCTCTGGCAAGGTGCAGGTTTCTCCATCTGGAGGAATGTGCATCTCTCCTGCCTCCTCCTTTGCCCATGCAATCTGTTGAGATGTTTTCACAAAATACAACATTGCCATGATTTTTTTTTCTCATTTCAGATGATAGCAACAGCTTTATTATTATTAAGAAAGCCCTGAAAGTTTGTTTTTCTCCAGCTATGATTCTAACTTCTTCTCTAAGTGTTGAGCTAAACTGCCTTGCTGTAGGAAATAGGTGCAAGTGAAAACCATCACCTTGCTACCAGGTGAAACTAAAGATGCTCTTAGAAACTCATTCACCCCTTCCATTAACCTCTCCCTGTGCAAAGACCTAATGGCAACATGAATTCAGTTTTCATCCTGCTTCTTAGAAAGCAATCCTGGTAAATTCCTGGCAGCTAGATTTTATGAGAATTTTTTGTATCTGCAAATTAATTGTTCCTTGCTTTTATAATACATGCCTAGTATCTGTTTACATAACTGCAAAGGTATATATTTATGACAAGTCATCAGAAGCCTCTGTTTGATGGTAACACCTAATTCCTGTCTGTATCCCACCCTCTTGACAGCATTAATCCTTGCAAGGAATAGTAGCTAGGAGAGCCTCTGTACACCTTTAAACCTCATTACCCTCTACCCAGACGTTCAGCACTCTCCTTGTCTCATGCAGCCAGGCATTAAAGGCTGTGGGAGGGGCCAACCTGTTTCACAACTGCTCGTCTCCAGTGCTTTGTCATGAGTTACAGAATTCGTGCTTTCTGCAGTGTTGTTTTTGCCTTTTCATTGCTGTTAGATATACTAATTTCATCAGGTCATGCCTACAAACTAACTTTCAGGTGCTCTTTTACTCCATCACACCATCTGTTTGTGCATTGGGTGCTAACATCTAGTCTATGTCAGTGAATGGTATGACGAACATCTGTATTTGTAACTCTCGGGGATAAGAGTTATAGCCTTAGGCAGAAGAAAATATCCAAATTATACTTGTTTATCCCATAAGCCAAAATATAGAATGCAAAAGCCCATCCACTGGTATAGGTTTTTATAAATATATATATTTATATATATGGATTTATATATATGGATTTATATAAGCATATGCACACACATATATATGAATGGATATATATGTGTATATTGTATAGTGTACGTGTGTATACAGAAATACACAGCAGTGTGTCTATACTACACACTGACTAATGAAGGGATGTCTACAGGGCAAAAATAGGTATCCATTTCATTATAACTAGTGATGGGCCTGAACCAAATTCCTAGCTCCAAATGCCATTGCATTTGGAATTTCTGAACCAGATGGAGATCTCTGGTTGAGTTTCATCTCTGGTTACAGGTGCATTGACTTGTGTATTGTACATTTGGAGGACGTGTGTGTGTGTGCACATGTGCTTTTCCAGCAGCACATGCCTGAGCGGGGGACAGGGGACGCGTGTGCCGGGGAGTGTGCACGTGTTCACAGTAAACTTCCAGCTAAACTGTAAAGCTGCCAGTGTCACCTCACTCGTACAGGTTTATCAGCAGCACATGAAAGCTTCCATGGCTCACTTTTCAACTCTTTAAATCACTACATTGAAGTATTACAGTTGTACAGTTATATGTTCATCTATTCTTGCTCTGCTGTAACTTTTTATGTATTTTGTATTTGCATAGATTATATATTGTGATATTGTCCTATGCAACTATAAAAGGAAAAAATGGAAAAAGGAAGAAAATTAAGAACTGTAAAATATTGTCTTAACTTGTATGCATGGTTAGTGAGGTTTACATTTTCCAAAATAAAACTTATAACTATGAAATATTGGTTTTCTCTTAATTTCCTTCTCTATCACCAAAAAAGCATCAGTTGTTAATATTTCTGCTGTTCATTTGAGACTTGATATCTTGTTTGGTGTCTTTATTTAAATTTCACCCAGTGCTATTGTTTAAAATGGGATTTCTTTTAACGTTTGTGAGAAAGCTTTTGTGATGTTTGTTTTCTATTCTGTGCTTTAACCGGTGTTTTGTAGTTGAATAGTGAATTCCTTTCTCAAAGGTGGCATATATTGCATTTTTTTAAAGATGGTTATGGCATTACTATGTGCTCTAAAGTTCAGAGAGTCAGCTGTCCTTTCTTCCAAAGGCCAGTTCTTTGCAAATGTCTGGTATCGTCTCTGCTAGTGGCAATGCCATGTCAAAACAGTAGCAACGTAATCTCACAGTATCCTGAAATGTTCTTTCCTAGTTTTAAAGATGAGAAAAATTGAAGCAAAAATTTGAGCCACTTTCTCAAAAGCATAAGGCATTAGCAGATGTGAAGGAATGAATCTGAAGTTTCTTGAGAAAACAGGTTACACAACACTTCTAGGAACTGTTTCTTAGAAAAGGCCCTTAACAGTAGCATTCCCAAAGTCTTCCTACAATGAAAGATCCACCTCGTGTTTGATAATACAAGAGTAGTCAGAGATTGTTTCCTAAACTTGCTAGAAGGATGAAAAGGGAAACAATTCCCTCCAAAGGACTATGCCTTTTCAGTGTAAGTCTGGAGTTGCTTGACACTGTAATGTGCCTCCCAGCCTAGGCACCCACACTCTGAAATGTCTGTGTTAACACATTCTCTCCTGCTTCTCCTTTCCAGTTCCTAAATGCAGGAGTGTGCACTTCTCCTGCCTGCTTTCTCTGTCTTGCAAGGGTTTCTGTCTTGCCTGTGACTCAGCATTTGCCACGAAATGTTCATAGACTTGGCAGCAGTCCAGCATTTCAGAAGAGAAGCAAGAATAATGCTAGAATTAGGGTGGGATTTTCTTATTTCCATTTACCTGTGTATTATTTCTGGCTTCAAAGTAATCCACCTTAAGATTCATTGTGCTGGCTTTTCAAGGAACAACACTCATGGCATGCTTTGCTAGTTGACTGCAAGAGATTAAAGTGACATAAATACAAATATGCAGTAAATAGAAAGAGAGAGAAAAGTGAGAGAAGATGAAGACTGAAATAAAAAGGAGGTGAGGACAATGAGATAAGTGTTTGTAGCAGCAGTCTAGGAAGGCTTGTACAGCACCAGAATAGACGTGGGGCTTCCTACAGAATTTCAGAGCAAGCAAGCAAGGCAGCACCTCCCAAGATGAGCAGAAACTGCAGCATATTTTCCAAGAGCAGCAGAGAAGGGAGCTAAGTAAGCATCAGTTGAAGCAGGCAAGCACGTGTGCATTGCTGGCACAGCCAAGAGGATAAGGAGAAAGGAAGTATCTGAATAGATTTCTCAGTCCATGCAGGAGAAAAAGGATGGAGTCTGGATGCCCAGATATGTGAGCAGGAAGGGGGGAAGAGAGAAGCATGACTCAACACAGGCTTTGGGGCAGATTTGTGCTTTGAGCAACTCGGAGAAAAAGATTATGTTAAACGAGTCCTCAAAAAAAAAAAAAAAAAACAAGATAAGAAAAGAGGCACGAGAAAACCTGAGGGGTCTTATGGGCAAGAACAGGCCCCAAAGGACTGCTAACAAAACCAAACCACTGAGCTTACTAATAGCTCTACCTCACCAAGAGAAAACAGCCCAAGAGTATAATTGCTACCTCATCATAATTGTAAATAAAGGATCAACCTGTCCCACCTGGTTGGCACTGGCAGGAGTTAGATTTAATCTTTGGCTCCTGCTGGCTGAAACAAATGTTCAATCAAAAAGGAGGGGTTGGCACCAGAGGCTGGACTAAGGGAGGCTCCAGGATGCTGTTGCTGCCAGGTTTCTGCAGAGCTGATGTTTCTTCTCTGCATCACTGGATGATGGTGCCTGGCTGAGCACAGCACAGCAGGTCTGGGCCTGCAGCACTAGGGCCTACAGGGAATACTCCAAAGGGTCCCAAAGGTTCCTAGAGCCCAGCCAAGGCACAGCAGGGGGCACTGGGACATCTCCCAGAGGGAAAGTGTGGTATTGCCAAGTTGGTGGATATGAAGACACCATTGAGAAAAAAGACCCAGCTGAAGGACACGAGAGATGGCCCTGGTTAGAGACTTTCATGTGTGTGGCAGCATGGAAAAAGGGATGAGATGAGCCAATGTGAGAAACAGATGAGAGGTGCAATAAATGGGGAAGGTAAGTTAAAGAGGGGGAAGATGAGTATAGAAAAATAAGGAAGGAGTAGAGGCTAGGGAAGTTTGATGTAATTTTCTAGAGATGAAAAGGCCTAAGGTGCAAAACCCTAACAGGGTTCTAAAGAAAGGAGTAAGGTAGCTCATGTGGTAGCAATTCCAGCAGACAGAAGGTGAGGCATGTCAGTGTGTGATAAACAGGACTGTGTGTCTTTAAGAGACTAATGTTTGTGTTTTCCCATGCTCTCCTATTGTGGAATTAACTTTCTGAGTCACTTCTCTGATCCTGGAGACAAACTGAACAGACACAAAACATAACAAAACACAATAGCAACGGGAAGAGAGAAATTCCTCCCTCCCCCTTCCACCACACACATATTTTATGTCAGTGATCTGA
Source organism: Cettia cetti (assembly GCA_013401135.1). Lineage (NCBI taxonomy): Eukaryota > Metazoa > Chordata > Aves > Passeriformes > Sylviidae > Cettia > Cettia cetti. The sequence goes on from VZUI01042647.1 coordinate 35,109, forward strand.
ATGCACTCAAAGCCTCAGAGTGGAAGAGAAGGAAGGTAGAGACTGACAGTGTTTTTTGGTACACACTCTTTGAATCAAGCTCACCTTCTCCATCACTGCATAAAGAGTTAGAACATGAAAGCCACACTTCCCCAGCCTGTTACTTTTAAACGTTACCCAGCCTCTTCGGTCAAAGTCTTAGCTTCCAGATTTTGCACAGACAGTGAACTGCAACAGGAATTTGCTAGCTTTTTTTAAACTTCAAAGCCTTGCACTTCAAAGACCCTGCATTTTTTTCTCAAGCCTCATGCCCCACCCTTTGCAAAAAAAGATGTCAGTTTGGGACTCTCAAAATGCCACACTACGTCTAAGAATCAACATCAGAGCTACCATCTGCCCAGAGGGGAGTAATGAGATGGGCACACCCACAAAGTGGCTGGCCCCAAACCCAGGCTGTATCAAGACTTCCTACACCAAAACACAGAATCACCACTCCTCAGAGCCAAGCTTGGGAACCAACTCAAACCCTTTGAAATTAGCCATGAAGTTGCAAGGCCTTGCAGGCTCGGTTTAACTTGCAAGAGTTTTGTTGACTTTGGAAGTCATAAAACAAATCCCAATATTTTCCTCTCTGGGGTTGCTGTACAAGCTGCATTTGCAGCCTGCTGTGAGGAACAGGATGACTTGACAGGAAGAAGAAAGAAGAAAGTTTCGTTCAGGAATGCCGTCCCTCCTCTGCTGCCAGCTCGCAGGGCCAGCCAAGGGAGACACCCGTGCTCCCAGGCACAGCAGCTTGGCAGATCCCTCAAAAGAAATGACCTACATGCACCGTCCTCCCTGCAGGAGAGGAGCTGCTCTCAGCGGCAGAGGGTTTGAAGGCAGCCACACAATCCCCAGCTTTTGCCACCTCCCCAGAAGACTGGGAAAGGATGGCTTCCCCTTAACCTGCCCTCACAGGCAGCTGGACTGATTAGCTGGGTGAGCAAACAAGAGGCAAGCCTGCAAACAGGAACCTGGGGCAGGGTGGGTCTGCACAAACAAGACTGGATGAATAAATCAGGTCTGGCTGTTGGCTTCCCTGCAAGAAACCTTTCATTAAAGCTCCACTGGATATTTTTGGACCCCAGCTGTCTATTTTTAGGGGGGATAATTAATGCTGAAGGAAATAAGGAAAAAAGTCAAGTTTTAAGTCCAGGAATGGAAAATTTGTTATTCTCCACAAAATCACTATGATTAAGGAGATCTAAAACGGAAGGGTTGTATTTCAGGAGTAAAAATATGCTACAAGTCGCTGTAAAAATTGCATGTTATGTGATGTTTGCTAAGAGAGGGGAAGTTTTTCAAGGAGACAGCATTTCACCCCTTAATTGCTATTAAATAGGAGTAAAGGCACAGCTGAATGGCCAGCTTTAAATCGCAGCTGTGGCTGTGCTTAGGCTCCCTCTTCTCTGGGTGTTGTGATCTGGCTTTGGGAGGCCCAGCTGGGACCTGAGAACATGCCCAGGCCTGTGCATGAAGTTACACAGTGAAAGAAAAATCACAGCCAAGCTATGCAGCACCCTCACCAGGTCCTTCAAATAATCTGCCTGAAGTACAGGGTGACTGTAAGGCCAGAAAAGTGGCTTTATGAACTAAGATAGGAGATTCTTGGGAAAAAAACCCCACCCTATTGGTTACAGGAGCTGAAATACATGCAATGCTTTCAAAATTCTGCTCTTTTACTGCTGTCAATGGTTTTTATATTCGCATCCCTCAGCCGACATAGGCTTCTACCAGTGTTTGTGTTACCATAGAAGAAAAAAGCTTTTCCTGGATCATCTTCTGTTCGTGTGCTCACATCCCACTGCACCCCAAACAGCAGCTGCTGCCCAGCAGGGCCTCCCTGCCTGCCTGCTCAGCCTCTTCTGCACAGCACCTTGCAACCAACACACACGGGGATGGCATCCTTGCCCTCCTCCAAGGGAAAAATCTGTCCCTCTACTATCTAACAGCAATCTACATGCACTGTTACTACACTAATCTTTATACTGTAGGGGTCACCTCAGTCTGGGCGGAGCCCAGTTTGTGAATTCCTGACAGCACAGGGAATATTTGTGTGAGACACCTGACACAAGTGGAACATGTCAAGGGGCAGCAGTCAGGATCTAAATCTGTACCTTCCTTTCAAGTGCCTCTAAAAAAAATTGGGGAGTATCAGGCAAAAATTATCTTTTTAGCTTAGAACTGCCATTCCCTATAAGCACCACTGTGATCTAGGAAGGGCTGTTGCTAGGAAAATCCCTGGGAATTATCCAGTACTATTCCTAATCATACCTTTCCTGCCTGATACATACTTGCCCTCATGTCTCCAGTTACACAAAACCTCTTTGCAAACATGCTGGATGAGGATCTGTTTATTTTTGAGCTCAGGGAGGTAAATGTCATTTCCCATGAATAGATAGAACAATTGAAAGAATGAGGACATACTACAGAGTATCTTTTCTAATGAACAATATTTCTAACGTTAAAAAGGTTTGCACATGTGAGAGGGTAATGAGCATTTCAGCTACTTGGTGCTATCCACATTTTAATAAGAAGCACTATACAGTAAATGTGATGCTGCTGCATTTATATTTTGTATTTGCTTTCAATTCTTTTTGATAATAAAATATGACAGCAGTATTGCCCACAAACCTTAGAAGCCCAGATTTGTGAGATGTTTATGCTATAGCTAATGAGCTCCTGGCTTCTCTGATAATTTCCTCAAAAAACACGAGTCACTGTGAGGAAGAGAAGCCAAAGGCAAAGCAGACTGGCTGCAGTACAGGTTTTATCAGTTATGGAGGTACACAGCCTGTCATGACTGTGCAGATCTAAGGCAGGGGCATTTCAAACACCTCACAGGCCATTGGCATCAGACTGAATTGGGAAATGAGCTTGGTGTGTTCATGCAGCCCTCAGGTGACAGTGACCAAACAGCAGCCACTACATCCACATCTGTGATACCACACAGGGACACTGACACAGCTGACATGAACATGGGTGTCCTTCTCCACAGCTATGTTCTCCTCCACAGAAAATCTGAATCCAAATCAGAAAATCCAATCTGGATGCTGTAGCAGAAACAGAGCTGCCTATAAGCACAACCCTGCCTAAAAACCATCTTCTTTCTTGGATGTGTCCCACTCTCTCAACCCCACAAATTCTTTAGTTCTAATGGCAAAGTTATAACACACTTGGTAACACATTAGCCAGCCTTCTGGAAAATGTTTGTTATTATATTCAAATGCTGCTAGCCCCCAGAAATTCTGGAAAATTATCAGAACAATTAATGGGCTAGCTTGGTTTATTTTCTCACTAATTAAAATGTATTAAAGCTGGGTCCTTCACTAGGCATTGCCACTTGGTCCACCACCTTCCTCCAAAAAATTCAAGGGTTTTTTCATAGTTGTCAGGTGAAGTCTAGGGTCTAATGTCACATTTCAAAGAAACTTGACTATACCATGACTTACAGGCTGCTGGATGTTGTGAAAGAGGAGTGGAGGCCATCCTTCTATTCCAGTCTCTCCAACAGTTTTCAGCCTTTCCAGGCATCCTGAGGATGAGTTCCTGTAGAATGAAGAAAGTCAATTCAGTGTCATTCTGCACAGCACTGAGATATCTGGCTTTTCTGCTCAGATGGTTCTGTGACCTTCTTGAGTGAACACAGTGAGTTAATATTTTTCTGTGCAGAAAGACAGAAAGTATCTATTTTGCAAGTATAAAATGGTGCACAGCAGAGGGAAGGCAGGAATCCCTTAGGAATTTCTCCAGGTCAAGGAGCTCAGGTAACTGCCTTGGCCTGTGCTTCAAACAGATTTCTCTTATGCTGCAAATAGCTACACATTTGGGTAAATACTATGGTTACAGGAATTTTTTTTTCCTTAGGTTCACAGCACTTTGTGAGTTTTGATGGGCTGTTTAGCAGTGCATTATTATCAGGTGGCAGTGTAGCCCTCTAAGGCCTACTCCTTGAAGAGGCCTTCATCATCCCTCCTAGGAGGCACGTGGCTGGCAGGTCAGCCACAGCTTCTACTTCCATTTCAGGATCCTTTTGCTCCTTTAAATTCTTCACTCAAGCTACCCTTGGCCTTTTCCTTTTTCCTTCCATTGCAAGGGGCAGCCCCTGCAATGCCCTCTCCATTTCCAGCGTGTCCCTGACTTGGGTAACTGTGTCACAGACACTTTTCAATGGTGCAATTCAATTTTCACCATTTCTGATGTACACTGGAATTAGATAAGAGAGAATCAGCCCCTACAACAGGCAAGAGAAATGAAATCTTTCCCACAGGACTTGTACTTGCTCTTGATCTGAGGTTTACAGCAATGTTAGGCAGCTTCAACTACTTTGTTTTGTTTCCTCTGAGCTAACAGTATGAACAGCTTGATTTCAGCAAGGTATCCAAGCTAGGTGGAGTTTTGGGAAAGGGACTCAACTGCTTATTTAAATGCACTTTATGGCAGCAGCACACAAGGTTGTGCTGAGCCAGCTGCCCCCCAGGTTTGCAGCAGCCCCTTGTCCTTTCCCCTGCTTCTTCCCTGGCCTTCGGGGCCTGCCCAGCATCACCCTGAGAGAGCAGACAGAAAGCACAAACAAGAATTCAAGCAAACAGGTACTTTAGAAATAAGTTAATTTTATTGAATAGGCATTGTAGCTTCTCTCAGATTCAAATAATGGAGAAGCCAATTCACACAGATTACAGAGCTATCAGTTACTTTGAGTAATCTTTCATAAAAGAAAGAAATTAAATACAGTTCTGCTATAAAAAGTGCGACAGTTATAACTGGAAGTTTTTCAAAACAAAAGCAAGTTTTACTACCTATTGCAAAAATTGATTTAGTGCTTTAATACTTTACAAAGTAACAATCCAACTGCTAAAAACAGCTCTTACACATCATCTTTGTCAAAGTATGGATCAGATTAAAAATGACATTTAATTTGAATGAAAACTGCATGTAGAAAAGGTTCTCAAGAACTCACATTTTTCACAAGAAATATTCCTTATTCTTTAATGTTAATTAATGTTCCTGTTTCTTTTGAACAGTGGATTTAAACAATATGGCAGTCAGCTTAACAATGATCGACTGTTTTCTTTTGCAGACAAAGGTGACTGCAACCAATTGTGTTTTAAAATTATAAATAGGGAGGGGAAATGGGAAAAGATAAATTAATTCCTTTTTGCGTGAAAGTGATCAAACAAGACACCTGAAAAGTAATTTCAGCTTTAAATAAATTTCTGTAGTTTCTATTACACAGTTTATTGAAAGCCTAAATCAATATTTTCTGAAAGAGGATAAACTTATAGAAGGCAACAAGAAACTCAGACTCTGAAAAATGAGAAGAGTGGTAAGACTATAAAGAAGTTGAATTCTCAGCCAACCAAAATCAATGAGACTTTACTCCTTATTAACATTTTCTTAAGCTGCAGCAAGAGCCAACTACTTTCTTTGAAATAGACTTCAAGTAAAATTACATTTACTGTATATTTCTATGGGTTAAAAATGCTGAGTTTGCCAGGTAATTAGATAAAGTCACATTACCAGTTCTGACAATTTAAACTTTATATAATTAGCTTTGGTTATAATTGAACAGAGACTTTTGGTTAATGAGTAAATAAACTTCTCTAAGCCAAGGGCATGACATCTGTTACTTCAATTCTTGTTTGGGAGACAAGCCACTCTATATGCAACCTGAACTGAGAAAGCCAAATCTTCTTAGAAAATCTATCACAGGCTTTAAGGACAAAGAGCTTTAGACTTTTTCTAAGAAAGTAGAAGATTTAAAAAAAAAACCCAAAAAGTTAGCCATAGGAAAAAGATGTACAATTTGGAGGGGGGTATATTATACAATAGTAACAGTAGAGTTATGATGAATTAACTACATCTACCTTTTGTATCTACTTCTTCAGACTGTCCTTCAAGCTTTGCCCATGTCTGAGAGGCATTGGGTTTTAACAACACAAAGTGTACCAGATGGCAGAAGTGCATGTAAACAGCAGTGATACTTTCAATGGTTCATTCAACTCTTTCCATACAAAAACGTTAGTCACAAGAATCAATGAGGAAGAACAAGGCCTCCCAAGGAGAACAGAGTCTTTCAGCCCCACAAGAGACAACTTCAAGGCATTATGAAAAGTTCATAACAATATTTTATGTCTTAAAATTGAATGCAAAGTAAAACTCGAGATGGATTCCAAAAACAAAACAAGAGCTCTGTGGATTTTAAAAACTGCTTCCTAGCTGAATCATGCTAAGCCTGCCACATTACAAACACAGGAGTTAGGGACTCAGAGCAATGGGCTTGGAAACGACACAGGACTAATCACTCCTCCCCAGGAAAGAGCACAAACCTCACCTCAGTCATGGGATGGAGTTTTGTCAAAGCTGGCCTAGAACACCATGGTTGGGAACTCGCAGCTGTTTAGGTCTATGTGGCTGATTTCACCCATTATTTAGTCTAGGTCTAAATCCTGTTTGTTCTCCTTGGCTATGGCGAGTGGGCAGAGTTGGGCACCATGTGCATGCAAAGCTCTCCGAGGCTCAGAGAGAAGCATTTCTGTATGGTACACACACTGCATTATACAAAGACTGTATTTACAGTACTCGGAATCTTGAGCAAATAAACAATAAAACCATTGCTTAACTTTTGCTAGTATTAAAAGTGCACACAATTTGCAAAGTTGAGAGACGAGAGCGCTTCTGTCACGCCCACATGGCTGTGTTTCAATTCATACCTGATTGCAAACCCCGTTGGAAGGAGGTGAGGGGCATTCTCTGAGCCTGAGACGCCACATTCTGCTGCTGCATCTCCTGCATATCTTAACCACAAGCATGGGGAAGAGGCTTTTTGTTACTCAAGCCTGGAAGCAAATGGCAGCAAGGCAGTATTCCACTTCATCTCTACCACAAAGATACAGATCAGACACCAGGGGCCAGAATGAACTGCATCTGTGGTAAAGGCAAGAGCCATCAATGCTGTTTTGGTTACAGCAGCATGGCTCTCGGGCTCCTGACATGCTGTCAGGCTTCATCAGGCAAAGGTTCTGTCCCAAGGGGTTCTAATTTTCCTCTGTAGCAAAGCAATTACATGGAATTTACCTATATAGGTGGCTTTTTACATCTCAGCAGGAGAAGTGCAAATCCAATCTAACTCTTTTCATGTTTATATAAATTCCACGTGAAAGAAGGAAGAACTGGATCATTAACATACAAGTTTAATCTGTAAACTTCCCCCTCCTTTTTCTAAAGAAATGGTGTTTGAAAGGGGCAAAATGGAAACAAAATACACAATGCACATGGGAGATAGGCACTGATTAGTTCCAACATTGGATCATATTTTTGCAATCTCATACAATTCTGCCACTAGAATTTGCTTCAAGAAGGGAAGAGAGCTTCTCTTCCTCCCTTCTTCCCCAACAGCAAACCTCTGCAACAAAGAAAGAGGCTCCATTAGATGCAGAGGTGAATGACAAAAACATTTCTCTGTTTTCCCAGAACACAGTAAAATCTACAAAACACACAGTCTTGACAGGAAATAGGTTTTGATATATCTTAACTATTTTCCCCCTTTTTAGTACTTTGGTGCCCTGGTTACTTCACTAGCTACGACTATTTCTTGGTTTTTACTCCATCTCCTCTTTTGACTAAGGTTTCCTGACACACTAACACTCATCAACCAATCACAATTTTTTAAAGAAAATTTTCTGTGAAGATGACAGGGTATTCAGATGATTATGTCTAGAGACACAGAGACTGCAGCAGGCTTGAGTGTTTTACAGTCATGGTTAAACGAGGAAGTAGGACAGAGGCTGCATCCAGTTAAGTGACTCTCAGTCCCCAGAGAGTCGTCATTTTAAGGCTGTTTGGAACGGGGTGGCTTTTACCCACACGGCCTGTTCCACAGTGCAAATGTGCATCAGCCATTTCAATTCTCTTGGTACAGTACAGGCATTCAGGAAACGGGAGGGAAACCATCAGAAAACAGTGATCAGAACAGCGCATTCACTTGAGAAGAAGAACCCAACCAGACAGATAACAGGATCACAACACCAAAGGAAAAAATAAGGTCTTATTTCCCCACCCCACAGTGGAATACATGAACCCCATTAAGAATGCAACAGTTAAACAATTATATGGTGTTTTGGTACAAGGCAAATCTCTCCATACTCAAACAATCACTTAATGAATAAGCCCAATTATTTGCTCACACATGGAAGATCACTAAAGCTAAAATGTAAATTCCATTGACTGAAAATAAGTGTAGAGTGTTAATAAGGAAAAGACCTGAATACGTGTTGGAGTAACACTCAATTGATTTTCTGAAACCAAGAGGGAGCTTTTCTTCCCACACAAACTGATGCTCAGTACACCTTAAAACCAGTCTATTGATCAGGAGAAACCCAGATGCAAAATCATTAGGCATCCAGATTTGAAAAATTTGTTTGCAGTAAATTCCTTAATAGTAATTCTTAAACAAACCAGCCCCAACAAACTAAACCACGAAAGTAAGGGAATTTTAAAAACTACAGAGACTTTTAATTTAACATATGCATTAGTTTGTGATTTTTTTTTTGCACACTTCATCAGTAATTGATATGTACAGAACAAAGAACTCTGAAGAAATAAAGTCTGAACACTTCAACCTGCAAGAAGCTAATGCATATTTGACACCAATTAAGAGGATGTATCTGCCAATTAGGGATGACATTTCTATAATCTAGAGTGATTTTTTCCACCAGATGCTAAATGACTTCATGGGTTATTCAGTCTTGATTTTCATTCTGAAAGAATAAGAAACAGCTGATTTTTTTTGGAAAAAAATAAAAAATAAAAAAAAAAGGCAAAGCAATCCTGCTCCAATGGGTTCAGGGTGTATTATGAAAGTTCCAAGTCAATCAATATCTGTGCAGAAATGCTTCATTAGGTAAGGAAATTTTCCAGATGCATGTTTATTCAGAAGCTGCTTATAAAAGTGGCTATTGGTAAGGATTGGAAGAGAAGAATTAAATAGAGAGGAACAGTGTTTTACCAAAATATATAAAGAAAAATTTAAAGCTTTTCAATTAAAAAAAAAATTGTATATTCAACTCACATTAGATACAGATGTGCACAACAGACAGAGCAGTTAGAAACAACAAGTACATTTACAAAGCTTTCTTTTCATGGTTAATTTCTACCAGCATTTCTGAAAGTAACCTACTAAAACAATGACCCTGTTTATAATAAAGGCGCAAAATATTGCTCTGTAGCGTATTTTGAAAATAATATAAAAATAATTTCTATATTACAATTTAAACTTGGCTTGTAAAATTCCAACATAATACAGCCTTAAGTCTACAAATAGAACATACTTACAAACACCTTTGTGTTGTTTTCCTCTCGTTTTTAACAATATAATATTTTTGTCATATACACTGGAAATCCATGTGCAAATTAAAATAGATATTAGTGTCTGTTATTGAAATAATTTCATTTCTATGCTATAGTTTGGTGATCCTCTGCGTAAGCTGCCATTCCCTAAAACAAATACTCTTCAAATACACTGACAGGGACTTAAAATACACTAAGCTGAAAAGCCATCTACAATCAGCATCAGTTATTTTGCTTCTCTGGACTTATGTTTATCTGAGATCATTGTGGTTTCTATGAACATGTGGGTTTTCACCTGTGCAAAACACTCACAGTGTCATGAAGACCTTACTCCCTTACCAGCTCGTACTTTACTTTCGTGCCCAGCTGGCAATATTTTACATGTCAATAAAGCACTTGATTTAAGGCCCCCACTACCAATGGGATTCTATCCACACACTGCAGAAGAAGCAAATGTAGCTCAGAGAGGCCTAAGGCTTCTCTCTACTCCTCAGGTACAATTCTCATCCATTGTCTCCTCGGAAGAGTAGCAGTAGGCAGCCTGTGTGGAACAGACACTGCCAAAGGCTCAGGCCTTGATCAAAACCATTTGTTCTTTAACACTTGCTGGAAGTTTCTGAAGATAAGCAGTCTCCCTGCAGCCAGGGAGACCATTCCCATGGGTGAAGGTGAGCACCAGTGCAGCTGTTTCAGAGTCGGGGAGGTGGAGGGCAGTATTTTGTCAGCTCTGTGCTGTGCATGGTTTGATCTCCACACGTTCATCACCCCAGCAGATGCCCCTGTGCGAGGAGGGGCCCAGGCAGGCGCCACGGGCGGGCGTGACAGCGCCTGAGCAGCGTCCAGAGCCCCCTGGGCCACTGCTCACACCTCAGCTCTCAAACTCCCCTGAGCCTCCACTCGGCCTGCTTGGACTTCTCTGCACACAAGCAACACTAAACTTTCAACTACAGTGTCTTTCTTTCACTGATGCTCCTCACGTTACCTTTGATTTAGGAAGAAGCAACTAATTGCTAAAGAAAGCTGGGACAATATTGCCATTGCTTTTATAGAACAAAAGGTTCACCAATTCTTTTAAAATCCAAAATCTGAAGTTACTTTTGATCATCTACAAAACCTTCTTCTGAATGAGCTGCTTGTTAGCCATACGCTACTACTGACACCCACCTCTGAAAATATATTTGTAAACTCTAACAGTGGTTTATTAACTCTGTATAAATCCTTTTAAATGAAACTTTAATATAAAGCATGACCGAAACCCATTATGTATCACAGGTATCCTCTGTTACAAAAAGACCTTTGCATCAGAGTTTAGAACAAAGTAAAAAAAGAAAATTGCATAATAGGTTTAAGCCTTTTTCAAATTAGAAAAATTGCACATTCACACTTAAAAAGAATTCCAGCTTCCTCTAACCTAAATATCTCCTGGTGATTTTGGATCCATTCTGGGAAGGTGTAGCCTTTACTCTGTACTTCTGAAATGTGGATTACAGTGACAAATGTTGAATCACTATCAAGAAGAGGCAGGGGGGAAAGCACACACAAATTCAAAAACGCGTGTGCGCATTGCAGCCACTCGGGCTAACAGAAGGAACGAGCAGGGTCCCTCCAAAGCAAAGCTGATTTCTCCCCATCTGGGACTCTGTGGGAACTCTACAGCTCTGGAGGGTGTAGAGAGCACATCAGGCACAGGGCTGGCCTGTGGGCTGCAGTCACTTCCAATTGTCAGGAAAAATAACCCCAAAGAGCACTCAGAGGTTAGCATACAGTACAACAGAAAATACACACAAAGGTAATTACCTCTAGCATGCAGCTAAGGAATGACACAATGTCTGTCAGAGCTGGAGAATGCAACTCATGAGCAGCTGGGAAGTCTCTCTAAAAAAAAAGGTAGAAAATTTTCTTCTATAGCTACAGTCTTCTTTTAGTGGAACAACACTTCCTCAGGAGGGGGCAGTTTCTGCATGTTTGGTCTGCTTAATGACAACTGTAGCACAGCTGCCACAAATAGCCCAGAAATACAATGTCTGAAGAGAATTCTAAAAGAAAACAGCAATTAAAAATTATTCAAGGATATCCCAACAAAAAGATTCCACTAAAAGGGCACAACTAAAAAAGGGGTTCTGTCAGTATTTCATACAACAGATATTTTAAAGTGAACAATCCTGTAGAGGTAAATATTTATGGAAATATCTGAGTGTCCTGAGGATGATGATGAACACTTGGGTTTGGTATCCTAAACAGACAAGAAAGAATAATTTTCAAAATAATCTAATGCACCTGTACAATGTATTCAATAATTCAGAACAGAGTAATTTACCTGAAGGCTGACCAGTTGTAATTCTCTCTTATGATAAGATCTTAAAACAAACTATAGAAACAAAACCTATGAAAAGGGAAACAGCAAAATCTCATGGTAATTGTGTATTTTTACATTATGTACTGCTTTTTTCCTCATTCAGAAAGGATGTAACACTTAAAAGCATGGGCTGGTGTGGTTTCCTTCTAATGTAATATTTCTGAAGCACAACTTCACAGAAATAGAGTATCACACACTACCGCTACTCTAATGCCTTAAGAATTCTTAATATTATCAGTTTTATCCTGCCAGTTTTCTCAGTCTCAGCAGCAAATACAATCAAGCATAATATTTAATTTCTTTTAACATGGTCTGGCTCATTTTAGCATAATTTGCAATCCCAGTTTTCTTTGACAATTAGAACTTAAACGTAATAATCACAACAGCAAAGCAAAACAGGACACTGCTTACCAGTGTATGCAACAGGAGACACGGGGCTTGGAAGGTGCTTACCTTAAGGGCAGAAGTCACAGGGATCTTTAACAACTACCAACATTTTCCTTTCATGAAGGAATGCAAGTTCAGTAAGGTTCAGTGTATGCTCAGTATACAGCAAGGAATACGAAGTACAGGTCTGGATTCATGGAACACCTAACATGGCAAAGACCCTAACTTTTTATAGAAGTGACCAAGGGACTTATTTTGAAACCTCTCATTCAGCAGAAAACCTAAAAATATGGTCAATTTTAAGTATGTGCTCAGTTCTACCAATTTGGGAGACTGGAAAAAGCTCACATGCTTTTTCTGAAAGTCAGGACACAGCAGCAGAAGTTTGTGCATCTTGTTTCACAGAGGACTTCAGGCTTAGTTTCAGGGTTAATTAGGATTAACTGAATGCAACGGTGCCACCCACATCAAGAATTAAAATGGGGCTGCAGCAGGAAAATAATCAGAAACAAAGACTCTTTGGCAAAGAATCTTCCCTGTGCGGGCCTGATACTCCCAAATGAGGAAGGCAGAACTCCTGCTCTGCACCTTGAGGTGGCAGAGTCAGCAGTCCTGAAGGCAGCACTTCAGCTGTTATGCAAAATTAGCTCTCAAATGAGCCATTGTTGACAAGGGTAACAACACCAAGGAGCTCCTGTTACTGCATTCTGCCAGCTGAGGGTGGAGGGGAGCAAACCCAGTCCTGTATCCCAGAAAACTTCCTCACGTCATCCATCTACTTCAACAGTATCTGCAGTGTCTGCTTTGCAGAAGTGTTTCTGTGAGCAAAGTTGTATTTTCCCAAGTATTGCAAACACTTACGTAAATATTTGGATCTCAGACTTGTGCAAATCTGTGCTAGGAGCTGCCATTCCTGCTGGAGGCATTTTCCAGCCATCTGGGAGCCTCCTGGGGAGGAGATGACTCACTCCAGGAGAAGACTTGAAAAGAGGTGGAGCCAACAGCCTTCAAGAAAGCTCAAGTAGTTAAGATTTGCAATAATTATCACTCTATAATGTTCAGAAGGAATAAGTAAATAATGATTAGGTTTTTGCACTAGCTAAGGGAATAAACTGATGCATTACATTTGTTTTGGCAAGCAGTTTTTGGCGAGTCGAAAATGATCCTAAATTTCCTAGCTGGTCATCAGATTTTCCATATCCAGTAATTTTTTTAATATTTTAATTTTTTTGTAATATTTCTCTGCATTTTAACATCAATGAAAATACTTCTGAAATTCAGATGTGTAAAACTATACAGTGGGGGGCTTGGGGACATGAAGCCATTGAATTTTCTTATAAAACCTGTTTAAAAGATCAGTGCAAGTAAAAGTGGCTCAAATCTACTTTTTTTTTTTTAATGAGTATTTAGAAATAATTGATAAGAACTTAAAAATAGGACGAGCTACAGCCCTCATGAATTCAGACCTTTCACTCCCATTTTTCCAGAATCATTCCATTCCAGACTGAAATATACAAACATTAGTAGCAATGCAATATGCTGCCATGTTAAAAATGTGCAGTATGCAAAATCACTACCCTCCTGAAAAAAAAGGCTATGAAAAATTTAGGTTTTACTGAGGAAAAAATACTCTGTTTTTTCCATAGAAACGGAAATTACTATGGAAATTTTTTCCATATCATTTCAAATGTCTGCAAGGCAGATACTACCCTACTACAACACCACATCTTCACTAGTATGACTTTCCCCTATCATTCTACTACCTGAGTGATGTCAGTGTAAATTCAGGCACCATTAGTAAATTTTTGACCAAACATATACACAGCACTGACAAAGGAGTAAACAACCCTTCAGCTTACCAGTATATGTAAAAAAGACACTGACAAAATGGAAAATAATACTTTTTTATGATAACTTATTCCTATTATTTCCTCATTGCCCTGGAAAAGCGAAGAGCTAGACACTATTTACTCAACAATCCTTTATTCTTTTTTTAAGGATTCCTTTTACTGCAATCCAACACTGTTTACTTTGTAAGTAAGAAAACGGTAAAACTAAATAGTCATGGAAGAATCCTCAATGCCTGTGTCCCTTGCTGTCCCTCTCCCTGCGCTTTAACTCCTCTTTGTAGCAGTAGGAACAGTAATTTTCAGTCTCAGGACGACCATAAAAGGAGCAGTTCTCCTTCTTACAGCGGTTCTGCTGGATGGAATATATTGGGCAAACTGTGCTTCTGCCTTGGTTTTTGTCACTGCTCAGCCAGGCCTGGGGAGCGTCCTCGTCAGCGTACTCCAAGCAGTCTCTGATGTCGCCGGTGTCGAAGCCGTTGCTGTAGGTCTGGGACTTGTGTTCGGCCGGCCTGGCGAAGCTCAGCGACTCCACCGTGTTCACCGTGCGCATGCCGGGCAGGCGCGCGGGGCTGTAGCTCTGCGAGGACAGCGACCTGTTCTGCTGGGGGTAGGTGGCACAGGTTTTCAGGGTGCCGACCACTGGCTTGTAGGTATCGTCCTGGAAGCTCGATGGCTTGGAGTTGACGTCATGCAAATGGATGACACTCTGCCTTTGAACGGGGGGCGTATGGCTATAGTGGGCGGACACTGGGATGGGGCCGCTCTTCTTGGCACCGTTGCTGGGTGAAGAAAAGGACCCGGGAGTGGGACTAGTGCGGTCTTTAAATTTTAAAACCAGTTGAGTTGTATGGCTTTGAGGCAAGACGGGTGATGCCCTATCCTGAGGAGATGGTTCTAATTTTTCTTTTGGAAATGCTTCTGGCTCCAGCTTCCTACAAGAGGAGCCATTCAGCGCAGCCTTTTTCTCAGCTTCCTTCCTTTTCTGTTCCTGTTCTGCATTGAAGCGCTCCTGGGCACTGGTCAGGTAATAGCCGATCATCTCCTCGTGGAACTGATGCCTGTGACTGGTCAAGAGAAGGCCAGCAAAAATAAACTTTCGTTCACCCTGCATGGCAGCTCTCAAAATATTTAGGCTGAGTTTCACATCTGTGCTGTACTTCCATGGGTCAGACTGCTTGTCAGAGAAAGGTTTAGTGTTCACCTTTTCAGTGGGGGAGCTGCTGGCTCTGTCAGTCGGAGATGGAGTGGTCTTTTCAGAGGGAGACGTGCTCGCAGACTGTCCAGATTCCTCTTTGCTCCCTTTGCGAGACTTGGACTTCTTCTCTTTGACTTTCTCTACCGTATCACCGTTTTTTCCATTCCCTGAATTGGCTTTGCTCATCTTCCCGTGCACCAGACCTCCGAGACCACCCATGTTCTTTTTCAGTTTAATTCCCAGGGTTTTACTGAGGCTTCCTATTTTATTGGCAACTGAATCCGTCCTGGTTTTGTCTTTATCTTTCCTTTGTTTGTCCTTTTCTTTTTCTTTACCGTTTTTGCCATTATTGCCATTGGAATTACTACAGATGGAATCTCGGTCTGAGTCCATCGAGTCAGCCAGAGACTGCACGTCTTCTCCAGCAGAAGCTGTTGGGGATTCTGGTTGTGCCAAAGGGGCCTGCTATGGAAAAGGAATTATAATTAGATACAGCAAAATCCATTTCATACAGGAACTGGTGCAGAAATATCCATCCCAAATTCAATATGGATTTTGACACCGATTTTAAATATATTCTTTAATTTATGCACTGACATTTTTGACTGGTTTCATCACTAAATAAAGCTTTTCTGGCTGTGCTTACTATGTATTTTGCTAGTTCCTACAGTAGCTTCTGGCTTGTTTCAGGCACAGCTGTAGAAGAGAGGTCAGTCACTCAGAGGCTCTGTGAAAGTCAGTGCCTGAGTCATGGGGGGAAGGGAGTCCCCTCCTGCCCCATGGATCAGAGTGCAGGCTGTCCCTCAGCCCAGGGAAAGGAGAGGGGGAGGATATGACAGAAGGGGAATGAGCTGCTGCTGAAAGCTGTGAGGAGGATACAACACACAAACCCGCATGCAGCAGCATTTCAAAATTGATTCTGTTCAAAGCCCAGCTTATTTAAATTGACTTTTTATTTACTTACGTCTCTGGTGCATGAAAATCAAAGGTACGATGCACCAGAGCCAAACGTCTCATCTGAAATATCAGACATTAAACCCAAGCAAGTAGGCTGAGGAATACAACTGGTCACAAGCCTGAGGTCCACTTTATATTTTAGATAACGTGATAAAACATCCTCCTTGAAAATGCAATAACATGGATCCTGGGGTACTTTAAAACAGGGCTCTGCTCATGTATTCCTGCACACCAGCCTTGCTTTCAGGCACCATGAAGCTATAACCTGCTAGAGATAAATCTGAACCTCTCCACTGACTACAGGACATGGGGAGGGGTAAGCTCCATCTGTACATCTATATACCTGTGGTATAGAAATACCTGCCTGCCTCTGTCCCTGGGTCCTTACATTTTCTCTCTCCCAGGAAGCCCAGAGCACTCCAACACCCAGCTGGGAGTAGAGGTGTTATTCCCACAGAGCAGAGGGGAAAGTGCCACTGTGACCTTACTGTGCTCATGCAGCAAATGTGAGCAGGGAGGGGCAACCCAGGTTCCACAAGGGCTCACCACTTCCAACTGCAGGACCATTTTGACTCTCCTTTTTCTGATGTGGTAGCTACTACTTTAGAAACTGTAGAAAAATGGTTTCTTCCCTTCTTGCAGCTTGTTAAAATACCTTCTCTTTTTGTGTTCTGTTTCTCTGTTCAAACCCCATCTGTGTAGGCTGCCTAAATCACCTCCACCCTCTCCTAGCAACCTTTTGCCTCCAGCCCAACCCCTCAATCTATTCAATTCAATTTGCAGAGAAATTTGTAGCTGACTCAGTGCCAGCTGGGCATGGCTCTAAAACAGCTCTCTGGAAGAGGCAGGCTCCAGTGCAGTGCCAGTCTGTGGCCTTTTATCAGCCACTCGAAACTGGGAGCTGTTCACAGGTACAAATGCATTCCCAGAAAGAAACTGGTGACCTAACAGTGGCATCGGGAGAGCAAGACAAAGTTCTGAGAAAACAATGGTGAGAACAGATTTCTTTAAATTACACCAACTACTGAAATATATAACAGAAAAATTAAGCTAGAAGACACAATTCAGCAAAAATATAAAAGCAATAGTGTTATTAAAACAAATAACCAGAAAAGTCTGCAAGCCTGGTTGGTGTCAGTGAGCCATGAGTGACTGTCCCTGCTGCCAGGACACTGAGGTATTTGCAGGCAGCCCATCCTACTGTGCCGTGTATCCCCCACGCTGTGGGACCAAGGGGGAAGTTTACCTTACCCGTGTCTCAGATGGGATGCGGATCCAGGTTACATTCATGTAGCTGTGCAGAAGATTAAGCTTTGCCTCAAGAGACAGAATCAAACTAAAGATAAAAAAGAAGGGAACAACAGTCAAAAAGCCTGAAAGAAGAAGCTGTACTTCGTAACAGGGAGAGATGTAACAGCAGCCTGATTGTGACTGTCAGCTGAAGACCCCCCCCTGTATTCTGCCATGTAAGCAGAGCACAGGAACCAAGCCCTCGCTGTTAGCAGCTCTCCCAGTGCTCCAACCAGGTACAGCCCAAGACATTTTACTGCTTAACACCGAAGTTACAGAAAGGTCTTACTTGGCCAGTCTGGTGTTATCATTGTCATCTTTTCCCCACTCCCAGTCTTTCCCAGGGTCGACCGCAAAGTGCAAAGGCAGTAACTTGTGTTCAGAGTCAGTCAGGGGGATCACCGCTGAAGCAGAGAAGAAACAAGGATTGGGGTGGGGGGAACAAAAATGACAAAAAGAAGAAAAGACTCAGCTGTGAAAAGCAGAATTGCTGCTTCAAGAAGGGCAGAATTTGTGCTGCAGAATTGCCTTATCCAGAGCACCACAAATGATTTATACTGCACTCCATTTGCCTGTTTTCATGTTTGTGCAATAAAAGAGAAGAGGGAGAGGTTAATACACTAATTGCTCCCGGGGTGAACGATAGTCACCTGTGGAGGAGGGGAGACCTCTGGAGAGAACCACATGGCCATTTATACTGTACATTTCCTGGAGACAGAGCCATTAGAATAGCAGAAAGCAATAAAATGTTACAATATTCCTGCTTATCTCTCAGAATCAGAGATTCACATGTTTGTTAATTATTTTGTCTTATCAATTTAGTATCTTTGTACTGTCAAAGAAATAAAAATCTATTTATATCAGCATTAAGAAACAAAGCAAGAGACAGCTACCGTGATTTTGGATTCAAACTGAATTAACATAATTGAACTGCAGAGATCAACACACATATGGGTTAAGAGGTCAGTTTGAGGCCCCTGAGTGAGTGCAGTGCAAAGGCCATTATTGTTCTTACAGCCCAGCACTGCTGCCCAGCAGTTTTTGCTCTTCTGCTCTTTCCCCTCTCTGTTCGGGCTCTGCCCTAACGACTCTGCCTCTTAATGACTGCTTTATATTCAGCATGCAGGGACCACACTCAGATGCCAGAGTGTCCATCATTCATCGCAGCAAGACTCTAAGAAATAAAGCAATGTCAGTTTTAATTAAAGCCACCGATTCGCTTCCATTTGATTAGGAAAACAAGTAAAGGCTGTCGAAGGCCCGGGTGGGCTCCTCAGCATGGTGCAGGTCACTGCTGCTCCTCTGACAGCCAAACAAGGCATTTATCTTCCTGCACTAGAACCCTTCAGGATTTGCCCTGGGTATTCATTCCAGACAATCCAAGGGCAAAGAAACCTGGAGAAGCCACCCAAACATCGTGGCACCCAGTTACTGAAACCTGACCTCACCAGGGGTTCTATGCTGCTTGTAACCCTTTCTGCGGTCCAGCAGACACGTGCTGTCAGAGCGGAGGCGCAGCAGTGCGGTCACACAAACTGTTCGCTCGCCCCGGCAGCCGCAGCGGCTCCGCCGTTCCCGCCCCTGGGCCGTTCCCGCCCCCGGCTCCGCCGTTCCCGCCCCGGGGCCGTTCCCGGGGCCGTTCCCGAGGCAGTTCCCGCCCCCGGGGCCGTTCCCGAGGCAGTTCCCGCCCCGGGGCCGTTCCCGGGGCCGTTCCCGAGGCAGTTCCCGCCCCAAGGCGCGAATCCCGCGGGGCGCCGCCCCCTGGCGGCCGCGGCGGGCAGCGCCGCGCTCAGCCAGCGCCGCTCCCCGGGTGCGGGCACGGAGCGCGGCACCGCCCGGACTGCGGCTCCCCGGGGAAGCTCCGGGGGCACGGGCACGGAGCCCGCGCCTGCAGCTCAGAATACTCTGCACCGCAGCGTCCTGGGGCATCGGAACACCACAAATGTACAGCAGATGTGACTGATGATTACACTCCCTGGTGTAACAGGAGGGTTTATTCTAATGCATTCAATGAAATTATTGCAGCAAGAGGCTGGAATAACCGAGAAAAGAATTAACTGAACATGCTTCAGAAGGAAAACGCATATTCTGCCAATTAACTGAGGTACCAGCAGACGCTGATTGAACTGACATCTGACCTGGCAGCACAACGCCTCTAACATTTAAAGGAGGAAGGCAACTTAGGAAAAGAAACGTTGTAAGTTTACAACACAGCAGTTCCCTTCTGCTGGCACCTGGTTTTACAGGTACAACCTGGTAAAGAAATGTGAATGGAATCCTAGGACAGGTGATAATGGAAAGTTCGGAGCAAAGAACTGCCAGAAAGTTGAAGCAGTCTTTTTTTGGGATAGAAACTTCAAAAAGTAAATGTGTCTTTCTTCTCCATAGGCAGCTTTAAACTAATTTTCACATAGTTAAAGAAATATATTTTTATAAAAAACCTAAAAGAATCCTTTGTAAAGCTTGCTATTTCTACAGATATTGAAAATACCTATTAGAAATGCTTAGCAATACTCCATTTTATTAAAATACAAAGTTAAGTACAAAACAAAGCTTAGAGCTGATTGTCTATAGCATGTGACTGTTGTCTTAACTCCTGTCCACATTCTGAGTGTCAGAAATGTGTTCACTGAGTGAGGGCTGACTGTATCCCATTCTAGGGTACAGTCTGAGGCTGATGTGAAGCCCTGCTGCTTTCATGGAAAACAAATCTGCTAAACTGAGGCACTTTAAAAATTTTGTCTTCAGTGCAAGAGATTTCCTGTCTCAGGGAACTTTATTTGGTAGCTGGGGTTTAATGTAAGATTTCCCCAAGTTCCTGACAGAAAAGTATTTTTATGTCACAACTGCAAGCAGGGTCCATCCCATTCATTTCTAAAGCAAACCCCACAGACTGCAGCACCTCCCTGACACCCAGCAGGGTCTGCACCTTTGGTCAGTGCTGGTCCCACTTGGCTGTGGCTCTCTAGCTGGAACTACACGACTCCAAGCACAGTCTACCAGCCCTAATTCCAACAGATGGAGTAAGTGACAAGCACCAGCTGCTGCTTGGTCCATGGCAGTCTGAGACACACAGTGAGGTCTCTGCTGCCATTCCCTAGCTGGGTGTGCTGCCTTCTGTGCTGTGAAGGAAGTCACAGCACTCCCCAGCTCTCACCCTCATGCCTCAAGTGCCACCATTCACCTAAAAAGAACAACACTAACTCTTTCTGAACGTGCCAGGACAATAAAATGCTGGCATAGAGACTGACATGGTGCTGCTCAAGACCACTGCCACACCTCTCACAGTGTTACTGGGACTGAGCACGGCAGTGTTGAAAGCTCCAATGCCAAGGAAGCAATCTCAGAGACAGCTGAGATCTAGGCTGTGTTTTCCATAAACAAAGACACAAAACATCTGCATCAGTAGAGCCTGCATTAATATAAAAGTATTTACCCATTTTTAATCAGACACTGGATTTCAGAACAAGAGGGCCCCTGATGACCATCAGAATACCAGGGGCTGTGCTGTGTGTAAAAAAAAAGTGTCAAAATGTGGTTTAAATCCTCCCCAGACAAAAGGATATTAGCATGTTTTCTTTACATCTATTTATAGTAGTGTTTTAAATGATCTGATACAGGACTCTATGCCAAAGCAGAACTTCAGGCATTCACAACAGTATTTATTTGACCACACATATTTCACAAATAGAGATATGCTGTCTCCTCCACTGGAGAGCTCAGCAGCTGCTGAAACGTGTGTTTGTACCTGCAGTAGTTCAGACACCTTCAGATGCTGCTCCTGACACCTGGTTAGAGCATAAACACTACAAGTTATGAATGGCCTGGCTCTCCAGGCCACTGCTTCTAATAAGGTGCAGCTCTAAGCTGCATTCTGATAGCTCAAAATCTGCCCATGTGCTGCTAACACTTGTCAGCTGTGGCTCTGCCTTGCCATGTGCCAAAGCTGCTCTGCTGACAAGGTGCAAACCCCAGGCACTGCTGGAGCATCCCTGAGCCCGTTTCCCTTCTGTCACAGCATGGAGGACAACAGCAGAGCTGTGGCTGCTGCTGGACTGCTGCAGCCTCCAACAGCAGCTGGCTTGGCAGCTACAGCTGCAGCATTCCCTCCATCCCAGAATAAATGCCAAATGCTCTCTGCTGCTCTACACAACTGAGGCCTGTGCATTCAAGGCCCTGAAGTAAGGGAGGTACAATCAGGTCACACAAAACAAACACCACTTTGATTAACCTGCCCTTGTCATTAACCTGGATGAACTTGTACATGAAAGTCAGTATTTAATGTTTCTGATGCTGTGCTGGATATCTCTAGGGGTTTCTCTCCCAGCACCTTTCCTGTGGGAATACAGGTGTAGGAAGATCCTACAGAAAGGCTTTTGCTAACCTCGAGAAGGATATTTAACATGATTGTAACATTATTGCTCCTGTATGACCTGGGGTAGTAAAGGCAGAAAGATGTGCCTGAGATAAATGAAGTTCCTGTCAGTCTGTTGCTATTATTCCAATAGTTAGAAAGGAAGAAATGGACTGTGCCATTGTCTTGTGATTAGGCCACTCAGACTCCTGAATATGCAGCAATACTGAGTATTGTTTCCTTTCTGATAGATAAATACACCTACAGGTAAAAGAAAGTACTTTGTGCACTGTACTCAAAATATATGCCAGCATTGCTGTGTTTAAAGCATACCTTGTTCTCTCTGTTGGTCTTTTTGCTCCATGGAGACAAGAGCAGAGAAATGGGCCTGATCATAGGCCAGCACAAGAGGTGAGCAATGGCATCTGTTTGGCAGAACTTCAAGTGGCAAATAAATTCCTCCAAATGGTATCGGTGCAAATGCTGGAGAGAAAAGGGAGATTGTTGCAACTATGTGAAAGAACAGATGAGAGCTGTATAAACAATTGTGCTGCAATATCTTCAGAGCTCCAGGAGAGCAGCTGAAAGCAATCAATGCAGAAAACAGTCACAACAACAGGTAAAATTTCATTATAAAAATGTCAGGAAATATATGAGGAACACCTTCTGCTCTTACATGATTTTCCTTGCCCTAATTGTTTCTTAGTAAAAATATTGTGGTCTTATAACAAAATCTTGATGACTCTCACACAAGTAAGCAGAGTTGTACCTTCCTGTAATGCTTCTAGGCAGAATTATTTTCTAACAATCATCAGTAGATACACTGTCAGGTTTTTGGGTAACATGCTCTGCTTGTGCCTGCCATTAACAGATTTCTATAAGAAACATTATAAACATGTTTATAGCCCACACATTTCATCACACACATTGTATATATCTGAATGTACATACACATGTATATGTGATAAAGTTAAGGAAAGACTCAAAAAAATCCTGCAAGTAGAATTTGAATGGAATGCTCCATCTGGAGGGGCAAAACTTTCCTTTGAAAGATTCTACATTTATGTATATAATTATGGGAAGCAGCAAGTTTGGGCAGAAAAACTCTTGCAGTGTTTTTGTTTCCAACCAATTATTTTAGACTTTATTGCTGAAATATTTGCAGGATGTGCTCCCCTCATGAACTCCTCATTCTGGCTGTGACCAATGACTGCACTGTCTTTCAGGTGTGTTTTTCAATACCCTACAGAGTACTCTACAACCATTACTTGCAGTTCATAATTTGCAATGGAAACTGAAATGATGCAGTCTTTTCCTGTGGAAGTAAATTTCTGTAAACTCCATCACCTGCTTAACATCCTCTTTTAATCAGCCAAACATCTCCCTTTAATTAACACCCTATCATGAATGAGAATTCTGTTAGTTCATGGCAGAAAGCGAGATGAATTTAATGCTCTGAGTCTTGCTCAGACAGCATCCAGCTGGCACCACATACAGATCTAACATTTGTGTGCTCACATGTGCAAACTGAATAAAACATTCTGGAAACTTTTGAAAGAGAAGTTGTAAAGGAGTCATTAAAAACAAAAATCCAAGATACACACATTTAAAATTCAAATTTTCAAAGTCATATTAGCTTGATTTCTGCAGAGTTTAAAGGGGTACCTAAATAACATGGCAAAATTAGAGCTTTGTATAATTAGACCAGTTAGAAATGTATTATGCTCTGTAATATGGTGGTTATTTAAGTTAATAGTGAATATCTAGGATAAAGAGGTTTTCAGCAAGGCTTATATAATTATCCTGGGGTTTTTTTACTATTATCTAATAGAAATGGATTGAACATCGTTCTGTGTTTTCCTGTTTTGTTTTCTTCCAGAAGGCAGCAGCTCTGCCATAAACACTGATATGTTACAGCTGGGTCTTTTGCTGGTGTCAGTTTACCACCGAGTCAATACCCAGAGGTGCATGGATCTCTAATAAAAGCTCTTACCTTCTCCCCCTGAGTCCCGTAACATCGTGTCTGCTACTACAACAATCGGTCTTCTCAAGATATGGGCTAAGACAAAAACATGGAATTCTTCCAAGCTCTCATACACTGGATCTTCTGCATTGTCCACTCTGGAAGACACAGCATTAAGACTTTCTGAACCAGCTTGAACCAACCACGGGACTTTGGTGGATCAACACAGCCCTTGCAGCTGCTCCTTCTTCACTGTTCCTTATATCCCCACTCTTCTGAAACCCGTTTCAATCACAGAAGTAGGTAAAAAGAAATGGAAAAGAAAATGCAGTTCTGTAAATAAAATAATAGCAGCATTTAAAAAAAGGATGATAATTCACTGCTGAGTGCCACTTAAGAATATAATATAGCCAGAGCCCAATAAAGGTGACACAGGCACACTCTGAAATGGAGGCAGCACCTGTCCTCTTCTGCCAGCAGTGCAGGAACCTCCAGAACTGACTGTGGTTCATTTTCTGTGCATGTGAAGAACAGTAACAGAGCAGAAGTGTCTGGACACTGCTCCAGAGCATGGGGGACAAACACAGCAACCTCTCAGAGTCTGACAGCATCCAGCCCATCCCTGCAACTTCTCTTTAAAATCTTTCATGCCAGCCTAGGAGCACAGCAGGGTGGGAATGATGACCAGCAGGCTGGTGCAGGACATTCACTGGTCTAGCACTGGGACCCCTCTCCTTCCCTGCATCCCTCTTCCCACTACCCAGACTCATCAGGAAGTTTTTCCTGATGTTCAAACCAAGTTCCCCATTTTGCAATTTCTTCCCCTATTCCTTACAGAACTCTTCTCCACAGCTGGCTGTGACAGCTTTTCAGCATTTGCAGTCCATTCTGTCACCTCAGAGTAATCTGTCAGTCAAAAGCAACTTAGGGGAATTGTGTTATTGGCAAGACAATATGTCTGAAAGATTTCCAGCTATCTTCTCACATTAATATTTCCAGCCTATCAGTCCTAATTTTTTCCTTCAAATCCTCTAATTATTCCTCATCTCCTAGTTAATGAGGTTTCTAGAACTGAAAGGCATGTTCCAGATACAGCTGTTATCAGAGGGATCTCTATCCCTTTCATCAGATGATGCCATGCCTGACTGCACAAACTCCAAAATTCCACTGGGCTTTTTTCCTCTTCGATACCACATCCCCACGTTGCTTGATTCACTATCTCTGATCATATTCACACATTTCAAACCCTTCTCTGCTATTACACACTGCACTGCTCACTGCCACAGGATCAGAGTGGCTGGGGTCACAGGGGAGCTCCAGGGAACCCCTTACTCAGCCCCTGTTCTATCAGGGTCCCCCAAAGCCCTGAAGTGTGTCCAGGCAGCCTTTGGGTACCTCCAAGGAGAGAGAGTTCACAGCCTCTCTGGGAAACCTTTTCAATGCTCAGTTTTCTACCATCAGTGCCAGTAATTCATGTGGTCTGTTTCATATTATTTCAGTGCCACTTGCTGAGGATTCAGTATGAATTTTCCTAAAGATTCATGAGAATGAAAAATCATCATTAACAAGTATCCATAGCAACCTGCCACATCCCTTGATACACTGATCATTTCACTTTTTTTCAGGGATCTTTTATACATGCTGGCTACATGACCATGAAAATTGTGGACAAAATTTTGTCAATAAAACATGGAAGCAAAGAAAATTTAAGAAACTGAATTTAATTCCTCTGTTCATGTAAAGCTAACTTTAAATAATGAAACACTTATATAAGAGCATGTAAGTCTGCACTGCAGAATCTTGCTCAACCAGAGTACTCTGACTAAGTAAATTATCTCAATTCTAAGAGCAAATTACTAATAAAAAGAAAACAAATAAAAATAAAATTCTCCGTCTGACCTACAGGACCACTGGTACCTCCAGCCCAAACACAGCAGACACCATCTCATCACTCCAAAGAGACTCCCTCTCTTATGGAAAATCCAATTTGCACTGCAGCCAGGAATGAAAGAAATACTCTTTCAAAAAGCTGGAAGGGAAAAGTCACCTACCCTGCTGTTCCACCTGGCTGGCTGCTGCTCTCTCGCCTGTAAACTGAGCAAGATCTGTTCTCATGTCCTTGGATTTCCTTCTAACAGCTCCCTATGGTAACCTTGCTTTCCTTCCCCACACACAGCTCCAGATTTTCAGTCCAACAGACTCTAACAGCTATTCTGAGTTGAGGGCTCATTTTGGGATTCACACAGAGCAAGAAGCCAACGCCCTCAGACAGCCAAGATGCCCTGAAATGACAGGACAGGGATAAAGTTCTTCAACCTGGTGATTTGCCAGAAGCAGATCAGAATGATACCTGGTTCAGGGCTCTGTTTGCCTCCATTCTATTTCTGACACCTTTCTTTTCCTGCTTAACAACCCCCCAACGAAAACCAGCACAAACCACAGCTGCAGCTGTAGGTGTAGGAACCTCTCCTTTCATTTCCTTACAGTGTTTGTCAGCAATTCAAACACAGGAAATTGCAGAGTAGTGGAATATTCTCTTTCATTCTTCAAGGAAAGAAAGGTATATTGAATTGACTAAAGGAAAGGAAACACAGAATGTGAATGCATTGGGTTCCATATCATTGGGTTCCACAGCAATTTAGCTGTGCTTGGCCTCAGTACTTTATGTGAACAGAAAATAGGCCAGATACAAATAGGTATTAGCCTTTAGAAACTACAGCTAATAATCAATAAATATGTTATAATGAACCATTTCTATCTGCACCCTATAATTGCTGCATACACTGAACAGTTTAAAAGAAACTGCACTCCTGTAACAGACACTGGATCAAATAAAAATCTTCTTAGGGCAATGTCTTGTAAATGGTCTAAAGTAAATTCTGTACAAGGTGAGGGTCTTGCATGGCTGCAGGAGTTGTGTATGAGGAGCTGCTTGTTGAAGCACTCTGAATACCAAACCAAGTCCAAAGCCTCACAGGACACTTGCACTTGAGAGGTACTTCCTGTTTAAATGTTCTGTGTTTCTGCCTCAAACTCAATTCCAACAACACACAGGAAGATTCTCTCCCTTCTTCATCATTTTAAGCCTCTTGATTTTATTAATAAGACAATGCCAACAGCACAGACACAGCTAGCAGGTGACAGTAAGTACAAATACCATCCACCTCCAGGGTCTGTATGAGCTCAAACCATGACAACACCTGGGTGTTCAACAGGGAATTACAACAGTGATAGTCACTCTCACACGAGAACAGGCTCTGAATGGCAACTGCACAGAGAAGGAAGGGGTTGGAATTTTCTTTTGAGCAGGATGCCAACAGTTAGGTTCTTAACAAAAAAAAGGGTACCAGACATTTTCCTTTTTTCAAAGCAGTTCCTTCAATTCAGTGCCCCTGCTTTTGCTTGTAAATGGAGATAAATGAAGCAATTATGTTAATCTAGAATTCATTTTTTACATTTACAGGAAGATGTGCAAATCTGTTTCAAAACAAGAATCTGCTTTGTAAGTTTTCTCTGCTTTACATGCTGGAAACAAGAACTTAAGAACCAGGTTTTTCTGTGTTTCCTTTTTCTCTTTTTCCAGCTTCCCAGCCTCAGAATGAGAGTGCTCTCAAAGGAGAAATCTTGAGAAATTTAGTGACAATTGCTGATGTCCTTTGCACATACATCACTGAAAAATCACTAAAATAAGTTTGAAGGTGAATGAGGCAGCACAATTCCAGCCTTAGGTTTGTCACTGAATTCTTTTGATACAACTTCTGATGCTTTAGCTAATTCTGACAGCAAGGGAAAACATCTCATCTACAGTTCAAAGACTGATAAGCAAGCTTGCTTAATATAGCACCTAACTAGAGGACATAATATAGCCCATCTCAAAAATACTATTTTGATATTCCTTTTCCTTGTCAAGGGCCCTATTTTGGACAAACGCTCATTAAACTGAAAAAATAATTCATTCTGCCACATTCATTCTGTCTTTGGAATGAATGTAAAGAGAAGTATACATTAATATCTTTAAAAGGGTATGTTTCTTACCTGATACATCTTTCACTGTTGCAAAGGAAAAATTAACTGTTGGCTATTTGTCTTTACTTTATTTTGATTGGAAAAAAAGATAAATGCAAACCATGATGAGAAGGTTATTTATGTCCTAGTACTACTCTCTGTGTAGGTACCTGGGAATTGAAGGTTGACTGCCTGGCAAAGATAACATTTGAGGGCATCTCTGACTAGAAGGTACTGAAAATATATGGTACATGGAACATACAGAATGAAACAAAGCAAGTCAGAGAAAATCGGGGCTGAATGACAAGATTCAGTAGAAATATGAACTGAACTGCATTAGAGAACTGAAATACATCAACAGAAAAATATCTACAAACATGGGAAGCAAACTAGAGATTAAAATGAAAATAAATCTTTTTTTAGAATAGAAGAAAATCGACACACTGTGGCTGACAATTTTTTAAGCAAAGTCCTCCTGAATTCCTAGAATTATCTATCCTTAAAATTACAAGGTTGAAGGGAAAATAAAATATTCTTTCAGAGCTCAAAGAATATTTTTTACAAACTTTGTTACTCTCATTGTGCTATATGCCTTATTTTTTCCGTTTACTTATCACCACACATGATTTTCTCCAGGGGAAACAGAAGGTAGAGAAAATCATGCACTGAGCAAACACTAAATATTTTTAGTGATAAACACTAGACACAAAAACTAAAGTATCTGCATTCTGAAGGCTGGTCAATAATCCTGTCCTTTGGGGATAACTGCACTGAAAGCGAGGGGTTTATCACAGTGGCTATTTAAAACAGATTCTACATGTGGCTCAGGGGTATTTAAATGTTGTAGATACTGTTTCATCCCAAACCTTTTCCCAAATATATTCCTGAAAAAAAGCTGTGATACTGCCAACATGCTTGTTCCACAAGCAAAACAATTAGAATTTTTTAAACCCAGACTCTTAACCTCAAGTTAGTGTGGTAACTGTACAAGAAAACATCACCAAAAAGCTAAATATCATAACGGGATATTTAGATAATTCTGCCATGCCAAAAGAGTATAACAGTTGCAAAGGCAGTTCGGCGGTGCAACGACCACCGTCCCTCAGCTGCGCTGAGCTGTTTTCCTGCTGAGAGCAAAGCCACGGCGCTGGTGCCACACCCCGCACTTACCCCCCGCCGGTGCCGCCGTTCTTGCTGAAGTGCGTGCGCGGCTCGCTGGAAGCCAGCTTCAGCAGCTCGTTCCACTCGCGCTCCCACTCCTCCTCCGTGTACACCAAACCTGACTATGGGGCACAAGGAAACGCTGTCACCGCCCTGCTGGCACACGCGGCAAGCAGAGCTCTGCAGCAGTGCCCACGCTAACTTGAGTCTCACACCTGACTCAGTTCAGTATCCCCGACCATTGACAGCTCAACATTTCGACTCCGGTGAAAGAACATTAACTTATTAAAAAGATCTAAAATACCAGCTGTAGAATCAGCACATTAACTTGTTTGTCTTCAGGACGACTCCTGTAATTGGCTCTTCTAGCCACCACTTAGGCACAGACATTTTCAGGAAATAGTAACGTGCTGAAGGTATAGCTTTTAATCAAAAGTCAAGCCAAATTTACAGATTATTTTAGTTAGAACACTTCCACTCAATATTTGGCCACACCTCTAAAAATCCTAATTCATGATTCAGGGAAATCTTTCCTAAATGGGATTTTCTCTCTTCTGTGGATTTAATCCACTCATTTTTAAATGCTTTTGATAGTTAAATTACACATTTAATTTTCTACAGGCTCCAAATGCATCTTACACCTTTCAGGCACAAAACCCTGCATAGTTATACTCACTACAAATACAAAGCTACAAATACATTTGCATTCTGGTATGACAATTTCAAATACAGATATCTCTTTCCCTGTACAAAATGGCAGCACAAGGAATTTGATAGCAATGAAAATGCTCACAGCAAGCTTGAGAAGAATACTTTTAAACCCTGAATGATATTAACAAGTCTGTCTTTGGGCCATACAGACCTCCTTATTCTGCTGAGTCTGTTGCCATCTCCATCTTCTTTTTAGTGCTTCCCTTTCAGCTCCACTTCTCATCATAGTATAGAGGGCTTTCCGTAACACAAGGTCCCGGTCGTGAAATCCCCACATCCCTAAGGCAGCATAAGATGACACCCAGTTTTAAAAAAGCTGCAGTGAAATAAAAATAGCTCATACATAATTGGAGAGTCTCCCTGGCAAATAATTCACTCACTATTTTTAAGGTTTCCAAAAGGAAAAGTCATTGCAAATTAACTAATGGGAGTTAGTTCCAACACATTTTAAACTTTGATTAAGGAACAACCAAGGATTTGAGCTGGTTCAGTGTTTGCTTGCAGGCAACTCCAATTTTGCTGCAAGCCATGCAATATTTAGTGCACAGGTTGGTTTTAGGTGCAGTTGCCAGCAGGCACAAGGATGTTAATGAGCACTGCAGGCACCTCTCAGAATCAGTGCCGGCCCCAAAGGCTCTGGCTCTTACACAACAGGAAATTTCCTTTGGCTTCAACACCAAATGAAGAGACAAGCATTCATGATGATAGAAAGCCTAAAAATACAACCAGCCACAGGCTTGCAAGTTCATTTTAAGATAATGAAACATCTTTATATGGTTGGGAATAGTAACTCACACCAAAAGAAAGCAGAGCTGTCCCTGTGCCTACAGGGCTGTGGAGACAGCCATGTTTCAGTCACCACATGGTCAGCTGCTGGGTTCAGATCAAAATACTCCAAACATTAGCAGTAATTAACATACAAAATAAAGTAGACAAAGATAAAAGGATCCTTGGAAACAGCAAAACCTCTTTCCTTATTACTTCTTTCAACAAGAGGAGGCTCTTAAAATATTAAAAATCCCAGTGTTTTTAAAAAGTCCCTCTGGAGTATTTTTGGTGGAAGACTTTAGCAACTGCAAAAAATTTTAACTTTCCTCACAACAGGTTAGGATGTAGAAAGCACATCAAAGACCTTCAGCTTCACAGGTTTCTACTGATTTGCAGAAAGGCTTAAAAAATCTTGTATAAACAATTAATTTATCAATAGGAAATAATTTTAGTTCACTCCAAATGCTGTTTCACACATGCTTAAACTCTACAGGGAACTAACAGAGATAATAGCTTGACATTGAATTCTTGAAGCAGCAGAGAACTGTCTGAAGAAAATCAAGAGAATGAATGAAATTCCTTGCACATAATGAGGACAATCCTGCAGAAAGCACCTGGAATTTGCCCGTTCCAGACCTGTTAGGTTGGGAACACAAAAAATATAAGTAAAATACAGAAAACTGTTGTCTGTGATACATGGCTTTGGCTATTGCTCCAGTTATACTTTCATATCCTGAGAAATTTTTTTCCTTTCCCGCTTTAGGCATGCTTGAGGAAAAAACACTACAGTGAAATGTGAAGGGCATATTGTTCCAGAATCCTATTTTTAATGCAAATCTTTAGATCTCATGGAGTTTCTGAGCTTTGGCTGGGGCTCGAGCAGAGCAGTGACTCCTCCTGGCAGAAGGTTTCCTGCCCACACTGTCCCTTACCTAGAGAGGCAGCGTGCAGGAGGCAGTTGCCATCACCCGTTGTGGCCAGCGGCAGCAGGCGCTTGCAGCTCGTGCACACCGTGGACCACCAGTTGAGGCGTCCTGGAAAGGAAACACCTGTTACAGGGGGGCAGGAACCTGCCACAGGAGCAGTGCTCTGGGCAGGTGAACACACAGCACGAGGGGTAACCTTGAACATCCTCTTCAGCAAATAAGCTTAAATGTAACAGCAGAAGTCAAAACTGAAAAGATTAGAAATGAGGCAGATAAACTATTACCTACATAGATCTAGAAAAGAAAAGAGCACCTCTAATTAATTTGCATCTTCCAGTCTCATATGATGCATCCAGGGATGGATTTCCAAGGAGTTTATTGCCTTAATACTATTACGAGCCTTGCTGTCAGTTCCCAAACATAATCAACAGTGGCCTCCTACTCCCACTTGACAGTTTATATATAAGGTAATAAAGGAATTTTTCTTATGACAAAAGACAAAAGTAATATGTGTGTGGTAATCAAGATATGTTACTATAAAGGTAAGTTTATTAAGTAAATTATTTCAATCAGATGGATTGTTTCAACAGCTGAGTCTCCTCTCATTTCCCATAGTGTAAATCATTATGAGATCTACTAAAACCAACAGCTACACTATCAGAGAATTAAAATGACACCAAAGCATAGCCCGAGGTGTTGTACAGAATGTGCCTTTCTCTTTTGGGAATACTTAGAGAATCACTTATCCATCATTGTTATGTGAAGCATGTTTTACAGATTATAAACCAGAGATAGGTTCTGGAAAAGCCTGGCCAAAGGACAGATATTGGATGAAGAAACAAATCATGAACACTGTCTCTGCCCAAACCCACACTAAAAGTAGGTAATTCCTGGCACACAGGTTGCCATGTGGTAGCAAACTGGAGTGTTAAGTCCTGGTCCAAAGGTCATGTGAGCACCTCTAATAGAAAGAAGGCAAGTGGGGGTAATTGTGTAACACCTCTGGGGATGAGGAAGAGCAGATGATTAACAGGGATGAGTAGAGCTGGTACATTTCCCAAGACTTGGCAGGTCTTTGGGTAATGCACAAGTGAATAATTGAATGAATAATGCAATAGGCAGACTTTTGCTCCCCCAGTTTCTTGACTGGGAAGCTGGGAGGAAATAACATCCATATATTTGTACAGGCAGTTTGCACTTAAGGTTAAAACCCAAAACAGAAGGAAGTTCAAACAAGAAATAAATGTCTCTCTATTAATAAATTTTCATTACAAAATGATATTGAAGTTTATTTGTAACTACAGATAACACACATTAGGGGGGAAAATAGTGTAGCAATACTTTTTATGTACCCCAGTTATTTTTTCTGGGTACTTAGAACTATGGAATTAAATTGCAATTAGTCAGAATGGGTAAAGAGTACCATACTGTAAAGATGCATAGCAGATCAATAAGCACATCTGGTAATCCTCAAATGATTTAAGCAGCTGGTTTGTAAATGTACAAAGACTTATTGAGTTCTAAATTAAATATGCAATAAAGAAACTTAATTTAAAGCGCTATTAGCCTTTGGAAATAACAAGATCATTTTTAGAAACTCCTGCATCTGTGAAATAACAACTTTCCACCTGTTTTTAGCAGAATGTTTTGGTGGAATCATATTCAGCAATAAGTCACACCAAGGTGCTGTGTAAAGCAGTTAGAAGACCTAAAACCAGACAGACCTTAGGTAGAACTTAAGGAAATAATGAGTGGCAATGCTTTGCAGATTAACATCTATTGGTAAGAAATGCCAAAGTCTGGTGTTTATGAATCTTTTGAGTAACAGGAGATTTCTATCAAAGTGATCTTCCATCAAGTGCATTCCACAAAAAGCGTTTGGGGGCTTGGTTAACATCATAAAGCTCATGGCTTACTGAAAAAAATGGCAGATATGGGTTTATTATTGGATTATAACAAAAAAGTGGTGCATTGTCATTTTTCAGTTCTAGTGGTTATAGTGGGTCCCTTTAGGGGAAAAAAACCAGGAAAATAGAGCTTAAATGAAAACTGAGATCAAACATTTCTACAATTTTGGTGGATTGGTTTGGGGGACATGAGGCCCAGGCTTAACAGCATATTACTGTTTACTTTGGCTGTAGCTGTATAAAATGCTTCTTAGAAAACACAAACATAGCACAGAAAGAAAAGTTCTTGGATTTTCATACAGTATACTTATACTATTTGTATTCAATTACATTTCAGCACTGCAATAGAATTGGGTTTTCTTTCAGTTAGAAACACTGTGTTAGACCAGCCATTCCTCTGCCTCTGCTGTTTTGTAAAACACAGTACTTCAGTACAGCAGAAGTTTTCATTATATCTTTGTATCAACCCACACATTAACAACACACAGGGGAGCATGTGTCTATAATGAAAATCAACTTGCTGCAGCAAAATATTTAGAATTATAAAACTGCTTTCACACAGACTTCGTTTCATATTATCAGTACCTCGAGCCATCCTCTGTTGAAGAGCCACAGTGATTCCTGCCAGAGCTCACAGAGATCAGCCTGCCCATTACTCACAAACTGACCTCATTCCAATTCTGGCAATAACCAACAGTTGAGTTTACAAGATAGAAAAAAACCTCAAAATGTTTTTATGGATGTGATGCATTCTATCCTTTCAGAGGAACATTTGGAAAGCAATCATATTAAGAAGTAAATAATACACTGCAGCAGTGGGAAGTAAGTAAATCACACTGCCTTTCTCTGGGCCTTTCCTTTATCATCTCACACAGCACTTTGCAGAAAATTGGGCATTTTGTTCTGAGTTTCCATACAGATAGGATGTAACTAGGACATGCTATCACATATAGATGTCAAGGTACCAAGAGTTTACACATATAAAAAAAGAACATGAAAACCTTACAGGCTTTTACAGACACCCAGCTCATATGGCCACTTCAGCACCCATGTGTGACACTTAGTGGCTGTTCTGCTCTCCCAGTCCAGGCTTTGGGAGTAGTAAGCTGTTACTTCCTAGGAAATTTCCTCCTCCTTTTGTCTAATCAGCCTCTTTCCTACTTCTTTTCTCTTGAAATTCATGGCATTATATCCAAGCACACTCTCCTCTTCCTTTAACAACATCCTCAACCTCAGCTACTGTTCTTCATGGGATTTGGTTTGAAATAGATTTTAGGCTCTTTGCAGGGAATGCACCTCATCTTCTAGTTTTCTTCATGTCATTGACCAAACCATAGTCAAACTGTTGGTAGGAGACAATAAAATGTCTAATACTCTGTGGATTTCCTATTAATTCACTCTCTTCATTTTGTACAACAAATAAAATAAGCAGGAAATTGAATATTTTTACATCTAAAACCATGACAAAAGGTTTGTTTCTATGAAGCCTTACATTATTTTCTTAAGAAAAGTGTTTGATCTGTTTAACTTACTTGAAATACAGAAGTGTTTCCCAGGAAGTTCCAGGTTATTTCAATGAAATGCTTACAAAGTAAACTAAATCTATGTAGGCTACAAGGAAATCTGTGATCAAAACCCTGAGTACTTCAAATGGTAAAACCCTCTCCTTTCCAGGATGCAAGAGGCTCTGGGGATGAAGGCACTTTTCCAGTGTGTGTCAAGTTACTGCCCTAATTAATGTGCACAAAGAATAAATGATTTATTCCAATTTTCAGAGAGATTTGAGAGAGGAATGCTAAGAGGCAGCAAATTCAGTTTCTGCAGCCATTTCAAGTTCAAAGCCAGCCAGCTCTGTATGGATTAGAGGATGTCAGCTCTAAATTCACATATTCTCTGATTTTAAGGTCAGAAAGCCTCTGTGATTCTCTAGTTCATACTAGACTCTAAAGGCTGTAATTGCACTGAAGCAGGTAGGTCAACAATGGTACAGGACCAAGGCATCTTCTGATGTCCCTATGGAGCAGAGCTGCCAGAGGGGGAACCATCTACTTTTTCCCTGTCCTCCTTGGGTTAGCTGGTTCTTAGAGAAACTGGATATATTTTCTTGATAGTTGACTTGCCGTTTTCATGCTTCATAGATGCCTGGTAGCATTCCTACCTTATTTTACACTGCTATCTCTCCCAAAAAAAGGCCATCTGAACACTTCTTGGGGTTGTTTTGGTTGTTTGTAGGTTTGTTTCTTTTTCCTTAAGTACATATTGTTTGAGGCTATTATCTAATTATGTTTGGCTTTTCAATTACCAAAGCCATTGAAGAGCACATGACAACACCTCATAAGTACTCAGTGGGACACCAGATTAGCAGAACTCCTGCCTCAAACCCAAGCTGCACTTTATCAGTTTGGGCTCACACAGGGCACCAGGGTTGGAGAATGAATCTCAGACCAACCCAGAGTGTCACACAAGCCAGTAGAGCAATCCACAGCAACTGTCAATTCCATATCCCAAAAGCAACCATGAAATCTGATTTTACAACTCTTTTATATCACCAGGGTTGGGCATTTCACTACACAGATGTGTTCATTTCATGGTTCATTAGCACTCCTGCTGTTTCATAAGGAACCAATACTTTTAAATAGATTTCTCCATATCCTTCAAAATTGGCTTAAAACTTTATATTACTAATAGATGTGAATTAATGTCAACTTTAAATATCTACACTTTTTTCCCCATGGCAATACTGAAGTATTGCTTTAAAATTATGTAGTTTCTCATTTAAAAAAATAATAAATACATAAAATACATATCTAAAAACTATTTTCTCAAGCTGCAACAGAACTTGAAGATGTTTCCTTTCACAGTCACTGCAATGTAATTTCCTCGTGAGAACTGGAAGTACCAACCCCCTCTGACCATCTAGACTCATGTCCTTGTCTATTGCATGACTTCCCCATCAGCCCTTTGCTCCCTTTCCCAATTTCTTTGTTTTATTAACTAAATGGGACCGTTTTTTCTATGTTTTAAAAGAAACAGAGGATTGGGATATGTGTCATGTGGCAAAGAACACAGTAGTTGCTTTTACTCTCTGGATTAGAAATGCCAATCCAAATGTTGGATTGGCCACCTGCTGACACCTGCGGTGTCACCCAGCTGCTGACAGACACCCGCAGTGTCACCCAGCTGCTGACAGACACCCGCGGCGTCACCCAGCTGCTGACAGACACCCGCGGCGTCACCCAGCTGCTGACACACACCCGCGGCGTCACCCAGCTGCTGACACACACCCGCGGCGTCACCCAGCTGCTGACAGACACCCGCGGCGTCACCCAGCTGCTGACACACACCCGCGGCGTCACCCAGCTGCTGACACACACCCGCGGCGTCACCCAGCTGCTGACAGACACCCGCGGCGTCACCCAGCTGCTGACACACACCCGCGGCGTCACC
>VZUI01042649.1:0-11950 GCA_013401135.1 Cettia cetti
CCTTTCCCTCTCAGGGCTGGTTTTACCTCCCAGCAGACCCACAGTTTGTTTGTAAGGAGAAATCCCTCATTCCTTTCCAGGGATGGAGAGCAGCAGGATCCCCACCTTGGCAGCAGGCCTGCTCTGCTCAGCACCCCTGTAGGTCTGATTTTCTGAGTCTGTGAACTTTTCAGCCTGTCACCTGCTGATTTTTTATTCCCTTGGGAAAATTTCTTGCCTCAAGGACAAATCCATGTAAATAATCGTGGTACTTCTAAGTTCTCATAACGACCCTCTCACAGGTTTTGTTTCCATTATTTAATCAATGCAGAGAAATGTTGTCTTTACTGACCAATCCTAGGGTTCCTTAGTGCAGCATGTTATAAAAAGGCTGTGTGAAATTATAAATAATGCCTTTCTGATCTTTCTTCTACCTGGAGTCAAGCTCTTGATTTTCACGTCCAACAGCAACACAGCCCTGCTCCAGCTCATCCTGTGTGCCAAAAGCTTTTTGGGGAGAGAATTCCACTGGAGCAGCTGCTTTCTTCATGGCACAGAAGCTGGAATGGCTCTGCTGGCTTCTGTGAGGCCAAGGAATCAGGAAGCTCAGGCTGAAAGGCGCCCTTCAGTGCTGGTGAAAAGGTGTGTGCACACCCCTGAGAGGGTTTTTTGTTGTTTCTGGTTCAGGGGCTGAAGGGAAACTTCACACCCAAGGCGAGGCCAGCAGCACTCAGCTCTCCCAGGTTTGCACCACAACCTGCAAACAATTGCCCTCGTGCCTTTGAAGATCTTCCTGCAATATCCAGTCCCTGTGACAGGCAGGGGGGTGGCAGCTCTGTCCCTGAATGTGACATTCCCCCTTCCCTCACCAGCATTTTCCACTCCCCTCCTCATCCTCATATTCCCTTCCTTGGAATCTAACAGCCTCTTGCCTTTCCCAAAGTGATTAATTTTTTTTTTTTTTTAATCTCTTCTTTTATAGGTGTTGCCTGGCATTTGTCACTCCTGAGTTCCAGCAGCTCCCTGGGGTGGCCACATTTTCATCTTAATTGCTCCTGCCACAGCCAAAGCAGGGACTTCAGAGGGGGTGAGTTGTGCACTCTTGTGGTGCTCAGTTTTTGGAGTAAAAAATAAAACAGGTGCAGATTTCTCTTTCTCTGGCATGAGGAGGTTTTCAGCTGCTGTTAAAGCCTGTGAGGCTCTTGTTTGAGAGCAGGAAATAAAGTTCCTAAATCAGGGGTTTTCACCTCTAACAGCAGCCTGGGAAAGTGTCCTGTGTCCTCCTGCTCCCTTGAGGGACAGAAGAAATATCCCAGTGAGGAGACAGTGAAAAAACACCTGAACAAAGCTGGAGCAGCAGTGCTTCAAAAAAACATCCTGTAAATCACAGCCACGAGTGAGAACAGAGCAGGGAGCAGATACCAGGATGTGTTCCCAGAGCAGTATCAGAAGTTAACACCCTGAACTATCAGCTTGCTGTGTTAGGTCTCTGCTAATAGCTCAGATGCAACAACCTTTGCTTTTCATGCCTGGCTGCTTCCAAAATAGTATTTTCTTTTTTCTTTTTTTTTTTTTTTTCTCCTATATGTGCAGAATTAGAACATCAAAGCTTGGACTGACAGCCCTCTAAAAATGTGACTGTGGTTATTCTTGGCTAGGTCTGGGGAGAAGAAATGATTCCATTAGCCAGTTCTTGTGATTAAACAGAGAATGCAGCAGCCAGAGCACAGAGATGTTGAGGGCTCCTCTTCGTGGCCACAGGAATATTTATTGGACCATCTCATTCTCAGCCCTTTGTGATCCTCAGACTTCAACAGGACCCCCCACACCCTCTAAGGACAAGATTTCAGGATAAAAGGAGCCCTGTGCATTTATTTTGGGCATCTGGGAGGCACCCAGGGAGTTCTTTCCACAGCACAGCCTTCAAGATGCCCAGAAATAATTTTCCAGCAGGCTCTGAACACCACGGGGCACAGAAAAGGGAACATTCTGTCCAGAGATGAACAGGAGGGGAAGGAAGAGCTGTTTAAAGAGGCATTGTGGAGGTTTCAGTGGGCACTGATCCCTTTTAAAGAATAAACGGGAAGACAAAGTGTTTGCTATTGAAATTCCAGCAAGCAGCTGCAGATCCCAGTTTAAAGGAAGGGAATGACAATTTACCTGTGAAAGGTGTCCCTGAGCACATGGAACAGAGCAAATATTGTCACTTCATTATCAATTCCATTATCCTAATTGCTATAGAGTCAAGCTAGATTTTTTTTTTTTCCCTGAAGTTGTGTTAAAATAAAGTTTTAGAACAGGCAATAAAAGTCAGCATAAATGGACTCTTCTGCCTACAGCTTTATTGGAAATATGCAGATTTTCAACCCTGTTCCCCATGAAAACAACACTCAGGCTTTCACAGTGCTTTTATGTCTTAATCTGCATCTTCTACTCTCCAAATAAATTCGAGACATCTTGGTCAAACATGACAGAGGG
Source organism: Cettia cetti (assembly GCA_013401135.1). Classification (NCBI taxonomy): domain Eukaryota; kingdom Metazoa; phylum Chordata; class Aves; order Passeriformes; family Sylviidae; genus Cettia; species Cettia cetti. The sequence continues at coordinate 2,458 of VZUI01042649.1, forward strand.
CCAGGAGACAAACACAACAAAATCCCCAGGGAATTCTCATGGAAAGGTAAATTTAAGTCAAGACATGCAGCAAGTGTCCTGACAGAAGGAGGATGACAGCTTTTCATTAGGAAATCAAAGCCACCAAAGCCCGGGGCTTTTCTGAGGACAAATTTCATCAGCTCTGTGATCTCTTGGGTGCTGAAGCCAATTAACCGTGAGGATTAATCCAGAGGAAGTCATGATTCAATTCTCCTGGTGTTTTCTGTCTTAAAGGTCAAAGAAAGGGGCATGAAACCTGTCCAGGAACCTTGGGGGGCAATAAATAATTTTTAAAAATGACCAAAAAGAGAAAAAGTTCTGCTGGAACATCATTCATCACCATCTAAGCACACTGTAATTACCCAACAATTACAGTACACAATGCATTTGTTTGAGCCTATTTGAAACCAGCACAATTTATGTAACTGGAAATGCACCAAGCAAGTAGGAATAATTACACCATAAATATGATGTAGTTAAATATCTGGAGTTTAGAAGCACTTCATTAAGAAAAATATCCAAGGCTGTTATGCTGTCATGAAATTAACCTTCTATTCATAAGGATAAGTGGTATTTACGTATTTGGAAACAAAATGGGATTTAATTCCACTGCCATTACATGCAGGAAACTGGGAAGTTATGACAGCCTCTATTGTAAAAAGTGACTTTATACCCTGCTTTAATCACTCACATCATCAAACCTATGGGAGATGAAAAGAGAAGAATTGGCCCTCTTATTTCCAGAGAGTTTGGCCATTTTTCAAGTCAGCTCAAGTTTCCATTTCCCCTGGGATTTTCCCCTTAAGGTTTAAACTGAGACCTCAATAATCTGAGTTAAGTGGAGCCAGGATTTCTGGAGCTGAGCTTCCTTTGCATGTTCTGGACACACAGAATAAACTTCTCCATGGGAAACCTCTTGGCCACTGCATCAATCTCAGCTCATCACACCCAGGGATGCACTTTAGTGGAACACCACGAGCTGCCAGGTAAAATAAATGCAACTCCCAAATTCCCAGGTTTTTATAGAAGCTGAATTATATCTTCTACTTCAGCAGAGCAAAATCCTTTAGGTGGTGCAGCTGGGGTGGACTCTGAGGTCTGGGAATCAACCCAAATTTATCCAAGCTCAAATTAATTGCACTGATAAACAGAAGTCATATTATTTCCTTCAATTTATGACAGGAGGAGACTCCTTTGTCAGATTAAGACAGCCAATATTCCACGTGTGGCACACGCAGCATTTCCACCTTTGGAAAACCATGGCACATTCAAATTTTATCTGTCAAATTTTAGCTCTTTTAAGACACAAAAGAATGTTTAAATTCAACTCACTCTCCTAACACAGATAAGTCTGTCTATATAGGATTAAAGTGTTCGGTTGCCACCTGTTTTTTTCTGAGATGCTGAAGATTTAACAAAGCAAATTTCCACTCAGCCCAAGCTCCCCAAACCCTCCCTTGCCCCTTATTTCTGCTCCAGCTTGGGCACAGCCCAAATGAAGGCAGAGCCACCAGGACAACATCACCTGATGGCACTGGGGATAGGAAACTTGTCAAGGCACCAAAAAAACAACAACAACAACAACAACAACAACAAAAAGGTGGGGGGAAAGTTGAGTTCAGAAGGAAGAAATAGAGAGGCAGGACCTGATAATCACAACTTTGCTCTTTGGCTCGATACAAAGGTTGTAATTCAATTTCAGAGTTCTGCTCCAGTGCATCTCTTAGGGTGTTTTTAGCAGAGAATCCCTCAGCTGAGTTAAAGGATTGTATCAATCAGCAGGCCCTGTTTTATGGAGAGAGAAAGACAGCTCCTCCATGAGTGTCTGCACCGTGTTCCAATTTAATTGCTTATAATTTTAAGGTAGTGGGATGTGAAACGCTAATTGGAAATTTTGGTTGCCTCCGTCTCAAAGTCGGAGAAGAATTTGTGTGCCCATCTGGATAATGGGAAAGGGATTTTATTTTCTAGATCATTGATTTATCATCATTAAGGACTCAAGTACAGCGTTCTGTAAGTCAGCTTCAGGAATCTGCTTTTTTCCATTACGTTTACACTGCCTCAAATTACCTCTGGAGCTTTGAATGTTAAAATTGGCTGGGTTCAATTTAGTGAGAGCTCCTTCCTTCTCTGCCAGGGTTATTTATCTCATTTAGCTTCTGCAATCAAAGCTTTCTTGGGGTTGGTTGTGGGGGGGGTTGATTTGGGGTTTTTTTTGGGGGGGGGGTTGTTTGATTTTGTTTTGTTTTCTGGGGAGAGTTTGGTTTGTTTTATTGGGGTATTTTGGGTTGGTTTTGGGGGGCTTTTTTGGGTTTTCTTTGGTTGGTTTGGTTTTTTGTTGTTTGGGGGGTTTTTTTAATAAAAATTCTTTTTTACTATTGCTAAAAACCAAGCCCCAAACCACACTGATTTTGAATAGCAGCAAAGCCTTGATGGCCCCATTTGTACAAATACCAAACAGAACCTCAGCAATGAGCCTGGTGTTTTATTCCAGCCAAACAAGTCCCATTTAGCAACCTGGAATTCCTTTCCCACCCAGTGCAAGCTCCATAGGCAAATCCTGAAATGTGAATTAAGAACCAGAATTTTCACATTTATATCAGCTTTACCTCCCATGCAGGCCTGGGACAGTTTGGAGAAGAGTGACTGCTACAAAAGAGGAGGGAAAATGCCCTGGAGGATCAAACCTTTAGAAAAAACAGGAATAACATTAAAGCTGATTTTGGAAATTGCTGATTTTTTTTTTTTTTTTGGTTTTGTGCAGATGGAGGAAGCAATCAGGAAAAAGACTCAAAGTCTCATAGAAGCTTATTTCCAAATCTTATTTCCTCATCCATCCTTCCAAGGAAGGTCTTGATGGAAGAAGCTCTTTGGAGTTACCTCAGCAGATTCCAAAGCTGCTGCAGCTGTACCAACATCACCTTAACCAGCCAAAGAATTCCAGTTCCATTTCTGAGTGATCAAAATACAGAAATCATTGGAATGTCCAGAATATTTTAGAAAAGGATGAGGTTTCTTCTCAGCCTTTCAGTTCCACAGTGAACAGCTGAGGACGGGTGATCCTGGTGAGGATGGGGGATCCAGGTGAGGATGGGGGATCCAGCTGAGGATGGATGGGGGATCCAGCTGAGGATGGGTGATCCAGCTGAGGATGGGTGATCCAGCTGAGGATGGGGGATCCAGCTGAGGATGGGGGATCCAGCTGAGGATGAGTGATCCAGGTGAGGATGGGTGATCCAGCTGAGGATGGGGGATCCAGCTGAGGATGGGTGATCCAGCTGAGGGTGAGTGATCCAGCTGAGGATGGGGGATCCAGCTGAGGATGGGGGATCCAGCAGAGGATGCTGCTTTTGCTGTTGATTGATACACGAGCAAACAGAGACCAGCAGAGGAGGGAAAACAACTGGGGCAAGTTACAGCCTGACACAAAAAATAGATGAATAATTCAACAATAACATACACCATTGCCATAAATCTACATAAAGAGCGTGGCCTTCTAGTGAAGCATCTGCCCCAGTCTCAGGACAGATGGGTAAAATGTTGTATTTTCATGTGAGAGTGCAAAAAGAGGCATCATGTTTAATTTTCCAGGGCCTTGAACCCACATCTGCCACGCTTTCTGTGTGCTGCTTATTGCAAGGCATGGGTCAGTGAGAAGTATTTTATATAAATATAGAGGTGTATGTGTAATAATGGTGCTAGCAAGAGTCAGAGAAATAGATAAATATAAATATAAATATAAAATATACAATATACATACACTATACAATATAAATATACAATATACAATATATTGAAATATAGAAATATAGAAATAAATTTCTGCCCATCAAGTGAGAGGTGCATATTGCAAGACATCAGTCAGTGAGAACTATTTTATATAAATATATATGTGTATATATTAATAGTGGTAAAATCCTAGAAATATATATATAAAAATACATATTTATAAATATAGAAATAAATTACTGCCTGTTAAGTGAGAGGTGCTTATTGCAAAACATTAGTCAGAGAGAAATATTTTATATAAATATGTGTATATATAATCATGGTGTTAATAGTCTTAGAAATACATAAATATATCTTTTAAAAATATATAAAATATATATAAATATATATATTTTTATATATATAAGTAAAAATGACTGCCTATCAAGTGAGAGCTGCTTATTGCAACACATCGGTCACAAGAACTATTTTATATAATATATATGTATATATTATAATGATGTTAGCAACAAGAGAAATAGAGAAATAAATATATATATATATAAGTATAGAAATAAATGGCTGCCTATCAAGTGAGAAGTGCTTATTGCAAGACATTGGTCAGCAAAAAATATTTTATATAAATATATATGTAGAGATAATGATGTTAGCAACAAGATAAATATATAATATATATATATAAATACATATTTCTAAATATAAAAATAAATGCCTGCCTATCAAGTGAGAGGCGCTTATTGCAACACATCGGTCAGCAAGAACTATTTTATATAAATATACATATGTATAGATAATAATGATGTTAGCAACAAGAAAAATATTAAAATAAATATATAAAATATAAAATAAATACATCTTTCTAACTGTAGCAATAAATGTCTGCCCATGACGGGAGGGCAGAGGGAGGATGCCCGTACTCAGCACCGCGGAGGCGAGGAGCTCTGACAATCCCCAGCGCTCCCTCTGGAGCAGCACAGGGCTGGAACACCCCGGGACAGGCTGGGGGACACCCCGGGAGAGGCTGGGGAACACCCCGGGAGAGGCTGGGGAACATCCCGGGACAGGCTGGGGAACACCCCGGGAGAGGCTGGGGAACATCCCGGGAGAGGCTGGGGAACACCAGGGGAGAGGCTGGGGAACACCCCGGGACAGGCTGGGGAACACCCCGGGACAGGCTGGGGAACACCAGGGGAGAGGCTGGGGAACATCCCGGGACAGGCTGGGGAACACCCCGGGACAGGCTGGGGAACACCCCGGGCGCTCCTCATGATTTATTTACCCAGCAGCTCCTCCAGAACAGCGATCCCTTCACCCCTCTGCCCTCCCCAGCCTTCAACTACTTCATTTTTTTTCCCCTTTATTTTCTTTTCCTTCCCTTTGTTTTCCACCGCTGAACTCTTTTTTCCCCCAATAAGCAGCTTTTGATTGAAGTTATTTTCAGGGTGGCAATTTCAGGATAAAGAGCATCAAGATTTGCAGCCACAACTTTCATTTTCACTAAAATGCCACTCTCCTGCTCTAAGCAGGCATCTTTCTCCTGCTACAAGATACTGAGATTTCCCTTCCTTTTATACGAGAGGATTTGGAGAAAATAATAATTCTGCTGGGCCACTGGGCATCTTTCCCCTGAAAAATTAACTTCTAGTAAAAAGGACTGAGACTAAAAAGACTAACTAAAAAAAAAAAAAAAACCACTTTTGAGTGAAGTTAAGAGTACTAAAATACCAAATCTCTGGCACTAAGGATGCTTCCCTCAGGTGTGGCTGGGAAACTTCCACTTCAGCAGCACCCCAGAGTCAGCTGGCAGCCCTTGCACGGATCCATCATTAAACACTTTCCTGGGGCCATGGGCAGGGCTGCTGGGAGAGAATTCCCTGCAGGTCATGGGCATCAAAGGATTCCCCTCTCAGCAAAGGAGGATTTGTGTTCCTGGGAGTCAGCACGGGGTGGGAATTCCGTGTCTGCAGCGCTGGATGTGTCCTGCTCCTCCCAAACACTCCAAAACCTACCCGGCTGCCTCTCCTCCTCCTGCCTACCCTGCGTCCCTTTGGCAACAGGTTCCAGGGAATGAGCAGGAGGAATTTGGCAGAGGATGCCAGCTCTGCAGTCTGAGAGTGGCCATGAGGATGCTGCCAGCCTCAACACCCAAAGGTGAGGCTGAAACGCTTCTCAACTCTTCCTCCTTCTCAAGTCAATAAAAAATAAATTAAGTTTTGGTTAATTTTTTTCTCTTTGGGTAGAACTAGCTTGTCTCTGTCCCGGGGAATGCTGACACACTGATTGTGCAAATTCTGGCCTGGCTTTTTTCCCTCATCTCCCCCAGGCAGCAGCCAGAAATTCCCCTCTCCATCAGAGACCCCCTGGCTGGCAAGAGGGAGCCCAGGGCAGACTGCAGCATTCCCAGGCGTCTTCAGAAGTGCAGCGAGGATGACAACAGCTGGTTCCTCCCGCCCTGCTGAGCCCTTCTCCCACTTCTCCCTCCTCCCAGGAGCACAACCAGCTCCATCCTCACCTGCCCCTTAGCCAGCACAAGCCCTGCAGGAATTGGCTGTTTGATTTCTTCCAGCAGGAGCCCCGTGAAAGCTCAGATTGGCTTCCTGGAGAGGAGAGAACACCAGTCTATAAACACCAGGCTGGTGGAAATCAAATTTTCTCTTATGGTTCTTAAAACAGAGATTTATATTTTTTTTTCCTGTAGCATTAGCTCCTGTTCAGGTTTATGTCCCCAGCTGGGCTTACAGCACTGAGATGTGATTGCTGAACACCTCCCAGTGAGCACAGATCAGAATTCAGACATTTCCAGGCCTCCAAACCAATCTGTGCAAAGGCAGGGACAAGATGCTCTCACATTTACAACTGAGCTATTAAATCCTGCTCCTTGCTGTCTGCAGCTCCCCAGCCCCGGGCACACATTCCTGCACTGCCAGGGCTACAAGGGAGAACACAAGCTCAAAAATGACTCTGAAATGTCCTTATTTATTTTTACTCCCCAGCTATATTCAAGATTTCACAGGGGCATCCTGGTTATTCTGACATTCGTTTGTAACTTCCGAAAATAATCGTGTTTGCAAACCACCCTGGAAAATGCTGTAATGAAAAAAAAAGAAAAAAAAACAAACCAAAAAAACAGGTATCATAAAATAAATTAAAAACATAAGCAGGTAGAACCCAGCTCATGATCCACTACCTGGAATGATCCCTCAAGAACCTCCGACCCTACACCCACCACCAAGAAAAAATTTGGTGCAAATGTTCACCTTTAGCTCTCAGCTTGCAGTTAAATCACTGAGCTCAGACTTGCAAGAAATTCTGTTCCTCGTTCTGCTCATGACCTCGGGCGAGCCATTTAATTTTCCTCTGCCTTAAATGAAGGAGTAACAGCTGCTTTTAACAGGAGGAATTGTGAGGGGGAACAAAAGCCAAACTAAATCAGTTGCTGCTTAGGCTGGGCTCAATGTGGAAATGACAGCGGCACCACGGGATCCATCCCCAAATGCCTGGGGGGGAAAAATGCCACACATTTAAATTGGGAAATGCTCACCAGAGCACTTGTTGAATAGCACAGAAGTTCTTGCTTGCAGGAAACCACTTAAATTTTAATATTTTTTTTTGGATGTATAGATAGTGAATAAAGAGGTAGGAGTGGGGGAAAAAACCCAAAGAATGAGAGAAGGACAATTCTCCTCAGAAATTTTCCAACTTTAACTATAAAACTAGGAAACCATAAGCATCAGGCTGAAAATTCCAGGTTTTGCAGTCTTTGAGGCCGCTGCCCTGAGCCCTGCCGTGATGTGGGATAATAAAGCAACCAGCCTCCACCAGGAGAGAGGCAGAATTTTGTGATGATTGCACCTCTCTCCATCAAATTCCCTCTGATGCCTCCTTTTCTCCCACTACAAAATTAGCACGGGGGCTGGAGTTAACACGGGCTCCAAACTTTGTCTATAAAGTGCTCACATGCCAGTCTTGTTCCAGGAGCCTGGGAAAGGCTGCAGGGTGAGGATCTTTATGCAAGGAAGCTCCAGGCATTAATGAGAGAGGCCTGATTAAAAAAACCAAAGAGTCCCCACCCAGCCATCCCCTGGGTAGTGTTGGGTATGGGTGATTTTGGGTATGGGTGATTTTGGGTACAGATGATTTTGTGATTCCTTTAACACCACAAACGTGGTTTTAACTCAAAGCCTGGTATTAAAATGCCAGAGATACAAAATCCACAGGCTCAAATAGAGTTTGAAAACTGCACAGTAGTTTGGGACAATAAATTCCCAATCCACAGTGAAAAATATCTGATTTCATGCTCCATATTGTCCCTAGGAGCGGGCAGCACATTCCCTACTCCTTCCCAGTACAATTTGCATCCAGATTTTGAGGGGAAAAAAAAAATCTGTAGTATTTCCAGAGATGTTTTTAAAGGTGTTTTTAAAATTTGGCTTTTGTAAAGAAGCCAGGTAACGGGTGGATAGTACACAAACCCATTTGCTAAACACCACTTGAAAAATCACAGGCAGCATAATTGACTTTTACAGCTCGGATAATGTAGGTCACTGCATTAGTGCAACAAGAAAATGAATGTATGTTGGAGTGAAAGACAGAAGGGAAGTAATTACAAAATATAGATTAAATAACCATCAGATAACAGACATAATAATAAGAACAACCAGGGTGAAGATAGAGGAGAAACAATTTGTTAAATGGATTGTAGCAGGGTTTTAAGGAGCTGCTGGGCTCACATGCCATGCTTTTCTTTTTTCTCCTTCCCTGCAAACTCAATAGAATAAAGTATTTGTCCCCCTTTTAGAGCTGATATCCTGCTCCTCGTGGTATCAGCTCACAGCTCGCTCAGCCCAGAGGGCTCTTAAATCACAACCTGATTATTTTAGCACACAATTCTTAACTCTTGCAGGGACAGGAAGCTGTAAAGTCCTCAAGTAAGAGAGATCACTGTTCGATACTGCACAGCTCCAAATTCAGGTAAAAAAAAGTCAAAGCTTGACATTCTCAGTGCTTCTGCACTTTAGCCCAAAGAAGTTCAGAAGAAACACAACCAAAAATCCTCTCCCCCTAAACAAATGAACAACCTCAAGACATCCAAAACAAAGAAAAAAAAAATTGGAATGTAGGATCACACAAAGATGGATATGTGATTTTATTTTTTTCCCCTCTGCAGTATCAGTTGCAGTCCAGCCTTGCTTGATGGTGCTCTGAGCTTCCCAGGGAGAGTTCCCCGTTCAGTGAGCCCTGAGGGAGCATTTGGAGCTCTGTGCCTGCCAGCAGCTCAGGGCCATCACATCCCATCAGTGTCACACCCAGCACTCCTTCGGGCAGCCAACCAACCCAGGGGCTGCACCTGCCTGTGCTGGGAGTGAGTGACACCTGAGATGGCCCCGGGTGAAGGGGACAAGGCAGGAGGGATCCAGCACCTCTCCTGCTCCTTCTCCATCAGTGCCTTGTGTTTGGAGTGACACTGCCCTGCTCCCCAGGAGAAAAAGGGGTTTGTTTATCCCAGCTCCTGCTAATCTGTCTTGGGTGGCACTGCAGGATGCACCCAGCAGTTTGTGTTCTGTCACCACCTGTTCAACCAGCTGGGGCAGGGTTCTTTCTCCCTTCCAGGACCCATCCTCCCTGCAGGGCTATCTGCTGTTCAAACCAGCTGGGGCAGGGTTCTTTCTCCCTTCCAGGACCCATCCTCCCTGCAGGGCTATCTGCTGCTCAGGGGCCAGCCAGGCTCACTGCAGGGCTCAGA